>QKWP01000386.1:158233-260213 GCA_003550325.1 Gigaspora rosea | reverse complement strand
CTTAGCGTGATCTGTCTTTCCATTATCTGTACAGGGTAAATTATCAACTGGTATAATATCCGGAATTTGAAATTTTACCATTGTTTTGTTTAATTTATTTTGAATTACTTTATGATCTAAATTCTTTGGCATAACAAATGCTGCTAATGATTTTTTTTCTTCATTAACTTGAACTGATACACGACAAATCTCTGGGCATTTACTCAAAATTACAGCTTCAACTTCAGAAAGTTCAATTCTGAGTCCACGAAGCTTCACTTGACGATCGAATCTTCCTAAATATATAATTTTACCATCTTCTAGAATGTATCCTTGATCACCAGTACGATATAAGCGTTTTTGTAATTTTGGGTGAAATATGAAGCGTTCTTTAGTGATGTCATCCCGTTTCAAAAATCCTCGTGCTAATCCAATACCACCAATTAATATTTCTCCTTTATCACTTACTAATTCTTGTGTTATTGGATCACAAATATATATAGATGTAAGTTCACGTGGAGTTCCAATTGCTGAACCCATTGTGACAAGATCTTTTTCAGTCAAGATATCATAATTTGTTGCAATAACGCCTGTTTCAGTAGGACCATATGAATTGAAAAATTTCTTAAGACGATTCTTCCAAATATTGGCCAATCTATTTGGAAGAACTTCTCACCAACTTCAAGATATTTTAAAGTTGGACTGCAATCATCAGGCGAAATAGTGGCCAAGATACTTGGTACAACATTCATTGCTTCTATTTCGTTACATTTAATAACGTCTAATAAGTAATTTCCAACTAGGAATTTTGGATTTTTAGCAAAACAAATAGTTGAGCCATTAGTTATTGCCATAGCCCAGCCTATTAATGATGCGTCAAAAGCAATGGACAACACTTGTAATACCCTAATTCCACCATCTTTATATTTAAAATGATCGTATCTAGAATCCATCAATAAACTTGTAACATTTTTATGTTCTATCAATACGCCTTTTGGTTTTCCTGTTGATCCTAAAATGATCAAAAATAAATCTTATTTAAAATTTTTTTTTTAAAAACAAACCATAAAAATTAAATTTTCTTACCTGAAGTGTACATAACATAGCAAAGATTTTCTCCATGGCCTACTGATTCAATTATGTTATCGGATTGCTTAGTGACATCCATTGTATTGCTTTGAATCATTTTACCAGAAAAGTTTTCAACCCAATCATTACATTCCTCATCAGTGATAAGATATGAAACTTCAGAATCTTTAATTATATGGTTCTTTCTTTCTGCAGGATATGTTTTATCAATAGGAACATAAGCACCACCAGTTTTAAGAATGCCCAATATCCAAGGAATCATATACATATCCTGATTTAAATGAATCGCAACTAGGGTTTCTATTTTAACCCAAATTTGAGAAAGATATCGAGCAATTTGATTACTTTTCTTATCTAATTGTTCATATGTCATTGATAATCCAAGTTCTCCCATATATAATGCTAGATGATTTGGTAAGTTCTTTGCTTGTTGTTGAAAAAGTTCTTGGATTGTTGGAAATAATCGTAATAATGATGAATTATTTTCGGATTTCGATTTTAATTTAATTGATGTTAAATTATCTTGATCAATTAAAATTTTTGGAATTTTTAATTCAAAGTCATCATAATTTTTCATTGTATTTATTACTTTTAAAAATTGATCACCTATTAATTTAATACTATGAGTATTAAAAATTAATGAATTATAATTAATATTAAATATTATCGTATCATCTGATTGTTCGATAAAATCAAACAAGAGTTCTATATCAGATCGAATAGCTTTAACTTGACAATTCATAGGCATTTTTGGTGTTTTCGTAATAATAATCTGTTGAGTAAGTTGACGGTTTAATTTTTGCTGTGTATATCTTGCCAGATCAATAAATGGATACATTTCATTTTGCTTTGCAATAAATATCAATTTTGCTAATTGTTGAATAGTTGAACGTAAATTAATTGAATTAGATGTATCAATATTTATATGAACTGGCATAGTATTAGCGAAATTACAAACAAGTTGAGATAATGCATTTTTATCATGATTAACTGGCATAGAACGTGCAGAGAGTGGAAGCCAGATATTGGCATTCTTTAGATCGACGAATGATGATAAAGTGATCCATACTGCCGTAAATATTGTTGCAAACCATGTAACTTTAAATTTATTACCTAATGCTCTTAATTCTTTAATATTATTATGGAAAACTTGATATTGAAAAGCATTTTGTTTATCATATAAAGTTTGCTGTACAGATGATAGTTGCATTGGCCATTCAACATTTTTGGTTGACTTGATTTGATCACGCCAAAATTTTTGTTTAAGTTTATAGTCATCGGAATTAAGCCATTCCTCATGTTGAGCGATAAAATCTTCATATGTTATCTCATTAAGCATTGGCAAGGATTCACCAAATAACAATTTTTGAAAATCAAGCAATAAACTAAAAGCGCCTATACCATCAATAGCAATATGATGGCCTATAAGACATACTTTATTATCTAATTTATCTGGATCCATAATAAGGTAAAATCTAACAGGGTATGATTTTTCAAGTATAAAAGGCATTTTTACTAACTCATCTATGTCAATGGGAGCCATCATCAAATGAACAACATTTGTTGTATGATCCATTGGTTATTCTCTTCGGTAGCATTTCGTAGCTTTCCCATCGCCGTCTTTATCTTGAAAGGTACTTCGTAAAATTCCATGCCTTGAACTCAGGTTATTGACAGCAAAAACGATTTCTTGCTTAGTTCTAGCTTTGTCTACATTGATAATAGAGTGTACATTGTAATTATAAGAGTTGGGATCATTGCAATATTCGAACCATAGACTTTCTTGGAATTTTGAAATAGGGTGTTTAGTACTGATTTGGTTTAATTGATTCATTTTAAATTTGAATTGTAAGCGACTTAAATTTTATTTTTAAAAACCGAAGACTTTACGAAAGAAAATTATGGATATTTATAATATCAATCGAACTATAAAACTTTAAATATATTTTATTAACGAAATACGGGTGATGCACAGGGAAAACCTGTAAGTAAAAATTAACGTTATCACTTATATATATATATATATTTGTACCGTATAAGCGCGAATCCATATAAAAAAAGTCGATCCGTGTTTTATATTCCATGTTTTTCCATAAATGTTGCATATTCATGGAATTTATAACCTTAAATCATGGAGATTATTCGGCCTATCTAGGTTTTGTCGAATATGTTGCAGATTCACGGAGTTTTCACAAAAAATATGAAGAAATAACGGAAATATTCAGAAAAATTATTTTTTTTTGCAGGGGAAATAACGCTCGCGGGCGTTATTTTGAAAATCGAGTTCTTCAAAACAGCTTACATGGTCACGAATTAGCACCCGTAGCATATTATTATTGTTGGAAAAATGATAAACAGTCGATCCTCCATAAGTGCATTCTCTATATGTGCACTTCATATGCCCTTTCTTTTTATAAGTGCACATCGTTTGATCCGTCTAATGTAATTATGTAACTTTATATTAGATTACTTTCCATAAGTGCGCATTCCGAAGTTTATTGAAGATTGATCGTATTGGGTTCAAAAATCAACCTTATTCCGAAATAACGCACGGGCATATTCAAAATAACGCGCAGGTCAATTAATTAATTCGCAGATGAGCGTTATTTCGCGCCTATACGGTATATTAGTGATAATGTTAATTTTACTTACAGATTTTCCCGATGCATTACCCATATGAATGTCTCATGTTAAAAAGGTCCGTTTTGACATATAAACAACTTCGAGTAATTGAATTTAAATACAGTAGAAACTTATATAAATCTTTTGCTTTAGTTCATTTTGTGGATCTTTTTATTACATAATTAGCTTCTGATAACAGAAGCTAATTACTTCGGTATAATAAATGAAATAGGCTTTTAGCAAAAACCTATTTCATTTACTATACCAAAGTAATAGATCTAAAATCTATAGTCTACTGTATTATAATTAACATTTATTGTGAAAAAAACCATTAACTATACGAAGTTCTAAAATTTTCATTACTTATAACTAATTTCACTTTTACACATTAAAAGTTCTTTACACTATGTTCTAAAACATTGTATACGTAGCTCAGCAAAACGTTATATCCATTCTTAAAAGAGAAGTTGGTTTTGTTGGTTTTTTTTTTATTAAGTCAAATACATTCGACCAATAAGTAATTATATATTGTTCTATAGTTATAATATACGTAAAAATTTTACCTTCTAAGCAAAATACCTCTAGGTTGTGGATCTTTTTGAATTATTTTGCATAGTAACTGTCGGAGCTTTACTGAAGATAGAGCCGGTCATAATTTTTATTTTTACTTGTGAAATGTTACATTTTTAAAAAATGCTCTAAACTGTATAAATACAATTGTAAGAGATTGACCAATAAGAAGAAAGTTAGCGTATAGTAGAACACTAAAACACTAGAATTTATTACTATATTAGGGGATGTCTAAAGCGGAGAATTCACATGTTAGAGTAGGACCTATTATGTTGGAGTCAGGTTAAAATTAGGTACAAGTATATAGGTAAAATTTCCTCCTCGACGTTTTTTATTAATGTGCTAACATATATCTTTCACTTGTTTCTTTTTTGCCTCATCGGATTTATCAAATTTATTGTTTGTGTTAACGAAATTCCTCCCGCTTTAGACGATCCCTATATTAAAAAAATGATTTACTTTCCGCTAAAACACAAACACTAAAACTCAAGTTGAATTTATTACTATATTAGCAAATGATTTACTTTCTGCTAGAACACTTAACACTAAAACACAAGTTGAATTTATATTAGAAAATGATTTACTTTCTACTAGAACACTAGAATTTGTTACTGTTTTGGAAAATAATTTGAAAACAATTTGCATTTCGCTAGAACATTAAAACACTAGAACACTAAAACATTAAAACACTAGAACACTAGAACATTAGAACATGAATTGAATTTATTACTATATTATAAAATGATTTACTTTCGCTAGAACACTAAAACACAAACGCTAGAACACCAGAATATGAATTGAATTGATTACTATATTAGAAAATAATTTATTTTTCCAATTGAATTTATTACTATATTAGAAAATGATTTATTTTTTGCCAGAACACTAAAACACTAGAACACCAGAACACGACTACTATATTAGAAAATGATTTATATTTCGTTAGAACACTAAAACACTAGAACACCAGAACACAAATTGAATTTACCACTATATTAGAAATTGTTTATTTTTCGCCAGAACATGAATTGAATTTATTACTATATTAGAAAATGATTTATTTTCGCCAGAACACGAATTGAATTTTATTACTATATTAGAAAATGATTTATTTTTCGTTAGAACACTAAAACACTAGAACACCAGAACTAGTGTTCCAAATCGTTAGTTGAAAAACCAACTAATTGTCAACTTTTCAACTAATCGATTTATTATCAACTAGTTCGATTACAATCAACTGTTAGTTATCAACTATTTATCAACTAGTTATCAACTTACTATAATTTATATTAATCAACTAAACAACTATTATTATTAATCGTAATGATATAACAGAAATCACAACCATTGATTTATAACTAATTATACTTCTCGGGTTGAGATGTGCATTATTTTATTTCAACTTTGCCAGTTTTCAATGTGTTTACACCAACTGGGTATCCTACAAAGCATAAAGGCACTATTCTTCGTATACAATATGAATTGCTCCGGATACCAATCGTAGAGTCAGTACTTTATTTACAGTTGTTATTTTTCAATTTCACTGATTGAAAAGTGATTCGGACGTAAGTATACAATATTGGGCAAAAATTGTCGAATAACAGTAATTTGGCAAATGATCACGTGCCGCTCTGTGGCACGTGTAGCCAATCATTTTCCAAATTAACTGTATTCCCATATTGGTGTTATCCGGCAATTTATGATCATGATTGGTAGGGAGTTGTCGGCTGAGTTTTAATTTACTGTAAATAAACATGTTTACATCGTAACACATGAAAAATAACAAGAAGAAATCATTTCATGATCATATGAGTCTGCCGGATAACAGATTAATACTGTAATAATAATAATAATAATAATAAACGTAGTTCATATTTATTAATGATATTAATAATTTTAAGAGGTTCTTTTAGTGTCACATGTTTCTTTTTTTTTTAATTATACTTGAATCGTTTTATATACTAGGCAATGCGTAGCAATGTGTGTCCGGAGCGTAAAAGATCAACCAAATGATCGTGATTTGCAGCCAATCAGAGGTGTAAGTCTACGGACACCTACCAATTCACGTGAACACTTACCAAATCGGGGGGATGGCTAAAGCCATGTACCCACGTGATTTTTTGAAATTTTAGTTAAAATTCGTATCAGAGTCTGTTTAGGATTAGGGTCGGGGTTAGGGTTAGGACCAATATAGGTAAAATTACCTTCCCGACATTTTTTATTAATGGCCCAAGATAGGTTTAGAATGCCGTTTTTATGTTCTTGCGTTTTTTTTGTTTTTTGACTTCTTCGGGCTGATCCGTGTAAACAAAATTTCGCGACTCCGTTTGGTTGATTTACACGAAAATGTCACGTGGGTACATGGCTTTAGACGACCCCCAAATCGGGTAATTTTTGTACCTACATAACTTTCTAACTTAGGGGTAGGTACAAAATCACGTGAACTGGTAGGTGTCGTAGACTTTCTGCGGAATTCACGTGACCTTGTGTATCAAATACTGACGTAAAAACAGAGTGTCCTCCGGACAATTATATTTGAATCGACCTTTTTTTAAATCGCTACTGGATATTAGATCTACCATTAAATTGTTTCAATTTATTTTGGACATATGTCCAATTGAAAATGGACATATGTCCAAAAAAATTGAAACCAATTGGCGTGCCATCCCTAGTCCGACGAGACAAAAACAAAGAAAAAAAGTGAAGCCCGCAAAAATACAAGAAACGAGTGTCTAAACCTGTCTCGGGCATTAATAAAAAATGCCGGGAAGGCAATTTTGCCCACAAGACATCCCTAACCCCAACTCCTAACTAACCCGTACCCTAATTTTAATTAAATAATAAAAAACATATAAACGAACCTCTTTTATTCCTACTATGGGGAATAACCTGGTAGATTACTGGCCATAAGAGGGCCTTTCGTACGGTGTACCATAGGTACACAAAGTGACATGTCTTGTGATTTAGTGTTCTAGTGTTCTAGTGTTTTGGGTATTAGTATTTTATCGTTGATATACTACTTGTAGATTATTACCATGAAAAAATATATTTCCTAATATTAAAGCCAGGTTTGTGAATAAAAGTGTTATTAATGCGCATTCTAATGCAGCATATAATAATTATTGGGAAAATGATATACAGTCGATCCTCTATAAGAGCATCCTTTATAAATGCACTTCATATGTACTTTCTTCTTTCTATAAGTGTACTTTCTTTCTATGAGTAATTTCACATGCACTTTCTTTCTATGAGTGCACTTCACATATATTTTTTTTGTTACTAGTAGTTAGGCACGTCCAAATGTCCGTGCTTAAATTAATTTTTTTTATTCGTATTTTTTTTTAGATTATTTTATTAAAAGTTTTTATTTAATTTTAATTATATATATAGTTTACAATCAAAAATTGAAACCGCCTGAAAAAAATTTTTTTTTAACAATTAATCGTTTAATGCGCCTAACAGTTTAACCCACTTGGATTTAATACCATTTAGCTTAAACTAACAGTATAAAGAAAATTTTGTGCTGCTAAATAATTATAACTCTTAACGACAAACTGCTTATCTATGATATTTCTTAAATATATGGGCCAAATTGTTTCATCTCCATAGTAATTTGATATGTCATGAACACGTGGCAAAATGATTGTAAAATTATCAATGACGATATTGATAAATAGTTAATTAGAATAAAAATAAAATGAATAAGAAAAGGTAATATGTCATCTTTTTTAATTAGAATAATTAGAAGTGAAGATTGAAATAATAAAATTAAATGTACTATATAAACTTACAATGTATAAAAATAATTTGAGTGTTGCAAAGAAGAAAATGAGGTTGTGGACTTTCAAGTCTATCTTTTAAATTAATTGGCGAGTAATAGATTAAATTAAAATCTTGTAAGAAACTTTTCTGGCATCATAATTGATATTTCTTTTTTAGGAGTTCAAAATGTGAACGATTGGCACAAAGTTATAGTCTGTTTCCTTTTTAGGAGTTTAATAAGATCAACAGAGATTACATGATCTAAAACTAGCCAAAAAAATTGGTTAAAAGTGAAAGATGAATAAAATTTTAATACTATAGATGATGTATATTCTGATTTTGCATGACATAGTGATGTAGCTACCTTATTTATATTTATTTTAACTGGTTTTAATACCATTCCGAAAAGAACTACGTCATTCAAACATTATAGCATCACCCTTAAAAATTTTCACTATCTGGTCAAATCAAAATTTAAGTCATGTAACATAAAATCAAACAAAACACATTCAAACTCTAACACTAACATTATTCTACCTAAGCAGAAGCAAAATTTTATGCGATTAAATGTTTTCAACCCTTAGTTATCTATGGTATATCTTGATTTTAGTATACCAATTTTTTAAATATTTTTAGCAACTTTCGGATTATAATGTTGATAACTCGATACATCGTAAATCACATGATGAATCACATGATAATCATACCATATTGGAATTCTTGCTTTCAGGACTATTATAGTCCCAAAAGGAGTTCTTTTTCAGCAAAGATCCCATATGTAAGAATAATAACGACGGTATTAAAAGATAAATGAAATTATATGTACTGTAGTATGAAGGCATTTATTTAGAAATAAAATTAAATTAATAAAAAAAAGTGCACAGATAAAAATCCGAAATGAACCTGAAATGTATAGAATAATACCAAGAGAAAAAAATGTGACTTCAGGTGTTTTCAAGCTTATTTATTATTTATTAGATTCAACTCGTGAAAAATTTGTGATATTATTGATTGTGATTACGTATCGTATATGATATTATAGAGCCTAATCTGGTAAGTAATAAGGGGTAAAATCGAAAGTTCGAAAACTTATCTTTATAACAAATACATATTATTTTTTTAATAATATAAGTCAGATAATGAACCGGATCACGATAACTGAAATTGAATTGTACGCGTCGATGGTTGTGTTTTTGATCAAATTTTAGCACTTGTTTTATATATGCGTGTTAGAATACATTAATCTTTTATATTACCTACAATTTACCGTAAAATTCGGACATGGGTACCCCCCTGTGCGGTGTACCCCTTGTCAGTTTGAGAGGCCCGACGGTGACTTATACCCGGGTATTAAATATACTCCTAATAGTGCGATCGTCATACACAATTTCAAAGTTATGAAAAACCGGTTTTTCAATTTGAATTGCAATTAATCACGCATTTAATATAACAAACACTAGTTTAATTTTTAATATATTTGACTGCGGACATGATATTATTAATACGATACACATTTTTTCATATCAAATATTAGCAAAACGTACACGATTCATTTGATATAAGCAAACTTTTACATAGCAATGAATCAGCTTTATTTGAAAGAAAAAAAATTATAGAATTCGACCATTATTCCCAATCATTATCGACCCTAATTTCTTCATATTCGTCATTATTATCATCGAAATTCAACGCTTCTTCTTCATTCGTATCGACTGAATCCTCACCCAAAATTTCATAATTAAACACCAAATCGTCTTCGGACCCATCCATTTCTACTGAAATACCGCAGCATTTAAAGGCTCTTCTAATTATACGAGGGTCAATTTCATTCCACGATTCTCCTACCCATTGAGCCAAAGTGGAATATGATGGCTTTCGAATGCGTCCAGCAGGCGTAAATATATGAGAATTATTAATCATCCATTGATTGTAACGAAAGCGCACCTATAGTATAAAAATTCGTTAATACAGTATTCTTCAAAATAAAAAAAATAAAAAACCATTTTAATATACTGTACCTTTTCTTTAAAGGGTTTATTAATTGCAACATCAAGAGGTTGCAGTTTACTCGTTAGTCCAGCTGGAATAACCGCAAGATGAGTGTTGTTTTCTTGGAATTCATGCTTAATGGAATCTACCAGATGACCTCTAAACGAATCTAAAATAAGAAGAGATTGTGGGTTTTCTAATTCACTACGCTCAGTCCACACATTATTTATCCAATAGTGCATCTCGTTTTCATTGCACCATCCTTTTTCATTTACGCGAATAATAACATCTTCAGGAAAGGTTTCACGAGGAATATTTTTTAACTTAAAAATACACACTGCAGGAAGCTTTCTTCCATCCGCAAGGCATCCCAGAATTACAGTAAAAGATGTTTTTTCGTGATCGGTTGTTCGAATGCTAACAGTTTTGGCCCCACGTTTTTCAAAAGTTACAGGGTAAGGCATGTCAAATGATAAGGACGTTTCATCCATATTTCTAATGTGTTGGATATCATAGTTGTATTGACGACGTTTGAACAAAACAAGACTCAGAAATTGACTTTGTTGCTCGATAAGATCTTCAGGAAGATGCTGTGAAATTGTTGTGCGCCGACGATTTGATAGATCATTACGAAACAAAAATCCATTCAACCAACTACTAGAAAACCTAAAATTATTAATATTAGGATATGAATCCTTTATTTCCTTGGTTTTAACTAATGCTTTGGCCCTTGTAACAACCATGTTTCAGGCAACAGCCATCTGTTTTTTACGAATCTCTTCAATCCATTCAACTAGCCTTTCTTCTAAAAGTGGATACATAGCTGGTCGACCACGATTAAGTGTCAGAAGATAGGGCGCGGCATTTAAAAGTTCTTGCTTCTTGCTTTGCCAGTCACGAACTTGCTTACGTTCGATATCAAACTTTCTTGCGGTTGCTGCTACATTTTGAACACGTTCAAAATAATGAACGACCATGAGTTTTTCACGAACACTTCAGCTACGACGAGTTTTGACACGAATATTGCGAGCCTTTTTTGTAATACTTTTACTTCGTGGAGACATTTTTTTAACGCGTTGATAGGAACTCGTGTTCTTATATAGGGAAATTATAGGGAGAATGTTGCACAATATATTTGTGTAAAAGTTTGATAAAAAAAAAAGTCTAAACCAAATTACCGAGCCATTAGAGAAAAAAAAATCCAAGACAACGAATTTAAAGGAAAAAAAAAATTTAATCCCAATTACCGAGCCATTAGGTTAAATCCTAGAGCCGATGTCCTGCTCAAGATAATTGGGTTATCTTTGAATATAATGGTTTAAGGGACAATTGAAAGAATAAAACGTTGGTTGAAAGAATGATTAAAAAAAAATAATATGATTAAGCGAAACATTTTTTTTTTAAAAAAAAAGCGATTTATATGTGAATTTCCAACTTTAGAGGTATCTTATATCATCAATCACATGGATACCGTCATAGAAACCTAATTTACCTGATTATTACTGGTAGGGTTTCTTGGCGCATATGAATTATCTTAATATCGATAGATGTTCAATCAACAATAACCCGACTTATGTACCCCTATTAATACGGTATACCCCCCGTATAGAAGTACCCCGAGTACATATTTGAGATATGGAAGTACCAGGGGTACACATGTCTGAATTTTACGGTAGATACATGTCATTTTTTATTAATAGTTTAATTAACAATACTTGTCTATCTAGGGTAAATGAACTTTGTTGAAATGAGCAAGAATACAATATGTTTATCACTTCTGAACTTGTTTACATATACGATTGGTTACATAAGTAACGAAATTGACCGAATTTTAATAATATATAGAAAGATCACCTGATGACGATCCTGATCACGGTACTCAAATCAGGGACACGGAAATATTATTTCGATTTAAAGCAAAAATTTCGGTCAATTTTTGTAAAAATTTCGATAAATTTCGATTGATTTATGCAAAATTTCAATAAATTTCGATCGATTTGTGCAAAAATTTCGATAAATTTCGAAATCAGCATAAAAAAAATTTTTTAATGTTGTTCTCGTCCAATAATATTATTACTGTATTATCATGTGATCTTCGGTAATTCCTTTTTTTATATTTTTTTTTGGCCAATAATATTATCTTCATGTGATTTTTTATGATTTTGCCATAAATTTCGATAAATTTTGATTAAATTTTGCCAAATTTCGAGAAATTTTGATCAAATTTGGCCAAATTTCAAAAAATTTCGATTTGGGGCAAAAATTTCAATTTCTTTCGAAAAATTGCTTTTGAAAAATTTCCGTGTCCCTGACTCAAATTCGACCAATCAGATTGCTTTAAGCGGACAGACAGTTATAACTTTTATAATATAGATAGATTATCATGCGGATCTTAAAGATAATACTAATAATAAAGTATAGTATTATCTGCAAGATTTATATTTCATAAATTTTGGAACTCTTAATTATATTTTTTTTTACATGGCAAAATAGATTCGATTTTTTTTTGACGGTCACATGTAGATCACCTGACGTAAGACAAAGGACGATCATCATGATCACGGTACCCGGATTCAACCAATCAGAATGCTTTAAGCGGACGGACACTTTATAACTTTTATAATATAGAAGGATAGATTTATAACTTTAGTAATATAGATAGATGTGCGTTTCACACGCACATTTTTTCTATATATACCTTACATATATTTTCTTTTTATGAGCCGCCTAATTTAATATTAATGCAGATTACTTTCTTTCTATAATGCGATTTTACTTATTTGCGCCTGTATCACAAACTATATATGGAATAGATCGACATGACAGCTACGTGAAATTACAAATTCAAGATAAAGTGAATCTTGATATAAGAAAGTTGCTGGGTCCAGTTAAAATTAGTGATACAAATCGATGAAAAATCTTCAATCGATCAGTTGATAGATCATTTTATCCAACTAACTGATTAATCGATTTTATTTAACTAATCGATTAGTTGGCCAATAGAACTAATTGATTAGTTGAATAAACGAAACTTGGTAAAATACACGTAAGGTAGCAACTGAAACAGCCGAGTTGATATTCTTATATGATCGGTTGATTAATCGACCAATCGACTAGTCTATTAATTGACCAATCGACTAGTCGATTAATTGACCAATCGACTAGTCGATTAATCGATTAGTCGACTAATCGATTAATCGATTTGTCAACTTTACAACTAATCGAATAATTCGATTTTCTATTTGTATCACTAGTTAAAATCTTTCTTATATCAAGATTTTCTTATATTGAAAGGTTTTTATTATAAACTTTCTATTGGGACTCAACAAAATCTTTCTTATATCAATAGTTTCTTAGATAAAACTTTCTTATATCAAAGAGTCACCTGACACTTTTAATTAGCACCTTTACGTTGATTTAGATACTCATTTTTCTTTATTTTCGCATTACTTATATGCGCCCGTAACACAAACCATATATGGAATAAATCGACATACTGTATTTGTATTGTCACAATTCGAAATTGTGACATTTGAAGATTCGAATTTCCCGATTAGTTTCTCTTTAGTATAAGATCACTTTCATTTCTATTTTTGTATAATTCATTAAATGTTAGTTAAAATTCGTGTAAACTTGATGATAGACATATAATCACCCCTTTTTGTAAAATCTTCATAACACGTTTAACGTGTTAGCACGTATGCGTGTTAATTATAAACATTCTCAATAGCACGTCAACGTGCTAGGCTTAGTTGTATCATCACGTAGCGTATTAAACAACACGTTAACGCGCCAAACAACACATTAACGTGTTGTATATTTAAATTCAAATGTATATAAACGAATGAATTTGACTTCAATAAAGAGATCGAGATCGACCACGACCAAATACAATAGAACCCAATACAATAGAATACAATAGAATACAAGTAGAGAAGTTTCCTTCGATTTTACTTAAAGAAAAATAAAGGAAGTAAGCTAGTGTAGTGCTGAAGAGACCTTTATTCGAGTAAATCAGAAACTTATCTCCTAGTAACTATTAGAGTTAAATTGGTAAAACACATCCGCTCTCCCACTTTAATAGTTACAGTATTGATTGGCAAATTTTTTCCTGAGCTATAATCCGCTTATGAGCCCGTCTATGAAGCGATTAATAATTATAAATCATCATTATATTTAATTGGTCAGTTGCTTTTCTTAGTTGCAAATTGCATATGAGACTGATCATGAAGCCGCATAATATTTATATAAATAATTTATAAATCATTACGTATATTACTTAATAATCACGACATTCCCATCAAAAATTTTCGTCCATATGTTCAACTTTTTTGATGCCCACTTCACTATGCTGACCTTTTGCAAAATCCCTTTTTAGTAGGAGTAATGATTCATTTTTAGAAGGTGACAAGATTTTTATAAACTGTATGATATATCTCCATACGTAGATCACGCATTAGGATGCAACTGATGTTGCTGATTACTTATTAATTTCGAAATTTATCAATATGAAGACTAATTCGGGTTAAAAAGACCGACCAGAGCAATCAGCCGCGCTCTTTTAAAACATAATTTCCATCTGCTACATATCATTAATCTGGATTATCCGAATTCAAATCTATCTCTTATCAGGAAAAAAAATTTCGAATGATAACGATTATATAGATGCTTGTGTTTTTTTTTTTTTTTTTTTNTTTTTTTTTTTTTTTTTTTATCAAAAAAAATGGATTACGTTGAAATTTTTTGTTTATTGTTTTTTGTTACGTTTATATTTAATTTGATTAAACGGCCTCGAATAAACGCAGTAAGTGTAATTTCATTTATTTAATAATTTTGGTTTGTTTTTTGTATAACAAACTTTCATCTTGGTAGAATGAATCACCATTAGTGCCATATCATATTCCATTTATTGGGCATACGTATAGTTTTCTGAAGGATCCCGAAAATTGTCTCCGAGAGTGTAAAGAAAAGGTAAACTACAATTATTTACTCTGTCTCCTTTGATTTGATGTTTTTTTCTAATATCATTGTCCTTTTCATAAAGTATGGTGAACCATTTAGCTTATACATCTTTGGGACTGTAGTAACTTTTACAGGTTCTGAAACTTCTACTGAAGTCCTAAAGAATTCTGCCATTTTTGATTTTCATTCAGCAGTAGATAAGGTACATATAGTGTATATAATTAGTGTTCATTCGAAAAAAAAATATTTTTTATTGCATTTATCGCTGACATTCTATTAAAGAATATATATATTGTGACCTGAGTTGTTATTTCAATTAATGAATTTTGAACTGGCAGTGGTTATAACCTTAATGCTTAATTTCAGTCAGATGGAACTTCAATAAACTAAAGTTACTGTAGTCGCAATATATACAAATGTAATTAAAAGTTTATAGTGCATACAATAATACATATCTTTTATTGATATTTATAATTACAGATATTTCCAATAAGTTCTGTTTTCAGGATTTTTAACAAGAAATTCCACTCACTTGAATTTACTGCTCGAGTGGTTCATGAAGAGATTAGCAGCAAACTTAACTTATATTTTTCAAGAATACAAAAAGAAATTTTATTTGGAATTGAAAAATATTTTGGCAAATGTGAAGGTATATTTTATTATATATTTTATTATATCTTTATTATATATTTATTATTATTTTAAATTCATTATCTAAAATAAATAAAAAATTTCCAGAACCCAAAGTTTTCAGAAATACTAGTCATATGTTATCACGAATAATCGCCAGACCTGTTGCTAATATTTTGCTAGGAGAAGTAATCTCAAATAATACAATCTCTTATAATTTTCTTACAATATAATTTTAATTGATATTTTAATAATAAAGGAAGCTTCTCAATTTGAAGACATTGTGTGGAATCATTTTCAATAGTAGAAAATAAAATATTAACTAAGTGTTTGATTACTCCTATGTTATCATTCATTCATCGTTCATTTCATACAAGTTTCATCACGTATGTACATATAATATACTATGATCTGTTAATAATTTTAACTGTTACATTGGCAAGTATATTATAAAAATGTATTAATATATATATATATATATTAATAGGTTATTATTTAAATTTGGATTGGTTTCAATCGTTGGACATCGAGATACTTTTGTCAAACGTTGTAAGCCAATTGTTGAAGAACGTATCCATCAAAGAAAGAAACTTGGTGAAAAATATATTCAAAAAGTATATTATCTCATTTTTAGATTTTAAACTTTTTATAAAAAAGGAATTTATTTAATGAATATTCTTTAATAGGAAGATTTACTAGATTTCTATTTAGGAGATCCACATTTTAAAACAGATGTCGTAGATGATCAATATATGGATGAATTATTTGGACATTTGTATTGGTTAGTTTTTGTTTCGATTAATGCAACTACTAAAGCTCTTGGATTTGCCCTATTTGGTAATTAATAAATTTTTATTTATTTATTTGTTTTTAATTAATATATTTAATATGAGGCTAATCTAATTATTTAGATTATGCTGGAAGACCTGAATTATGGGATGAAATTTATGAAGAACAATTAAAGATTCATAATGAATCGAATGGTATTTTAAGCACTGAAGATGTTCATAAAATGGTTAAATTGGATTGTCTTATAAAAGAATCTCTTAGATGTTCTACAGACATAGGTAATCATATTTTATTATTATTTTTTAATTATAAAATCAAAATATTAATTCCTATTTATTTAAAATAGCTGCATTACCTCATATTTTAACTGATAATTCATTTACATTCAGTAATGGAGCCACTATACCCAAAGGTATATATAAATATATCAATAATTTATGTTTATATTTTATATTAATCTTATTATTATATAATATACAGGTCGTGAGGTTTATGTTTACATGAGAGATTCAGCCTTTAATAATAATTTCTTTGGAGAAACATCAAATGAATTCCAACCAAAAAGGCATATTACTTCATATCCTAATGGTAAAACTATTCACTTGCCAGCTACAAAAGTTGATAAATCTTTTATAACTTTTGTAGGTGGTAAACGTGCATGTCCTGGTAGATTTTTTGCTATTAATGAAATCAAGATAGCTTTACATAAATTGATTTTAAGATATAAAATTAGAACTGAAAGTGGTAAAGTTGATCCTGCTAGAATAATACTTACTTTGACTTATCCTTCTAATTCTGGCTTAATTTTCGAAAATCGTAACTAGAAATTTGTTCTTTATTTCTTATGTTTATTTGTTTTTAAAGTTTTTGTTTATTTTCAATTTTTATAATTAAGTACTAATTATAATAAGGTTCCAATCATTTGCTCAACAATAACTTTTAAATGACGACCATTTTCCTGACATTCATTTATTAATATTTTATTTTCTGACACTTTCATTTTTTATGACATTTTCATTTTTATGACACCTTTATTTTTTATGATACTTTAATTTTCCTGATACTTTCATTTTCATGGTACTTTTATTTTAACATATTTAATTTTTTATATGTTTATTTTTCTAACATTTTATTTTTACTATACTTTCATTTTTATATTCATGACCTTTATTTCTCTAACACTCTTATCTCTCTGATATTTTCATCTTCTAACACATTTATCTCTCTAATATATTATTTTTCTAACACATTCGTCTTTCTAAGATATTCAACTTTCTTATGTATTCACCTTTCTAACATATTCAACTTCTCAATACATTTACTTTCTCAATATATTCACCTTCCCAACACAATCATCTTTTTACTGTATTTACCTTTCTAATATATTTTATTTTACTGATTTGATTCTAGTATTAATAAAATTTAAATTCTCTAGAATAGGTACTTCATTATTAAAATAAATTATTAAAATAAATAACAATTTTAATCTGAAAATAGATATTTAAGATTATAATTCAAGAGATAGCCTGCAATTAAATTTTATGGTTAAAGATAGCAATATATTAATTTTATATAGAGGCAGAAAATTGAGAGTTTCTAATATTAAGAAAAAGTCAAAGCGTAAAAAAAATCAAAACAATACTATTATATTTTTCAACCAACCAATTTTAATGATTTTGTTACTTAGAATTATCTCTACAGCTTTAAATAGAAATTTAAAAAAAGTTTACCTGGGATATAGAAACTTTTAGATGTAAGACAATCGCATACATTAAATCCCAATTTTGTTTATTTTTCTTTTTAATAGTAAATATAGATCATATAATAGGTATAATAAATTCATGTGATTTATTTGTTGAACAAATTTACTATAATCAATATAATTCAATTTTTACCCATCATTAATAACATAATTACTCAAAGCCAGACCTTTTATTTAGATTTAATTATAGCTGTTTTCATAAGTTCTGTTCTGAGTCACCCTAAAAAATTTACTGATAACTATTCTGTCGAATATAATAAACTATTTCTAGGTGTTACATGACATATACAAATGCAGTACCATTAACTATTTGTTATTCATTTCTTGGAAGGATTGTCAGTTTGAGTAAATGCTAAACACTTGGATGTTAGCAGATCTTCTACGGATTGAGTCTCAAACAACTTCAAAAGTATGACTATGTTGAAGTATTACTGTCACTTTAAATAAACATTGTACAATACTATAAATATAAAAACTTTAGTTGAACTTTTATCATATATTAAAACATCATAAGCAAATACCAAAATCTTGACCTCTTAGTTCAACTTTGTTGCATTCTTTTCAAACCAGTTGATAAATCCTTAAAAAGGCCTATTTTGACAATTTTTTAATATATTTTTTTTATTTGATTTTTGTATAGTTACAACTTATATTCAATAAAAATTTTTGCTATAAGTTACAAAAACTAAATATATAAAAGAAAAATTTTAAATGAGCTTGAAATAAAAAAAAACTTAGTGTTTTTATTTGTTCAGTATAAGACAGCACAATTTTCATATGGGCCGATTTGGATCTTTTGGTGATGTTTTCGAATAAGATCTTCAAATTAATATTGACGGTGATTATTGCGAATTTATCTTACATTAAAAATAGATCCCATGATGAAATGATATTTTTAACCAATCACAAACTATCGTTTCGAAAAAGTTTCTTGAAATCGCTAGTGTGTTAATCGGTTGGGAATTGGTTTTTCGCGAAATTAACTCCACAACAATTAAAAGGTAGTTAGCTAAATGGTAGGTATAACACTTTGCAAGGTGTTTAGAGCATTAGCAAAATTTTATACCCTCTTTTTCGTCTTGTTGTCTTTGTTGTCTTTGTATTTTTTTTATTTATACTTGATTTAAACGTTTAGGTTGTCTTAGTATATTAATCTTTGGGAATTGGTATTCTGTGAAATTACAGTAAGTAAATATAATAACTATAGACATGATATTTTTATACCATATTTTTCGTCTTTATATACATTTCTTAATACTTTTATGCTTACAAATATTGTTATTTTATTTAAAATGTTTAGGTCATTCGTGTACAAAATTTTTGTCATTCGTGTACAAATTTTTTGTCATTCGTGTACAAACCTTTTACTTGTATCAAACACGGGAATCATTGTTATTTTAATAAAAAGATTCTTTAAAAGGTGTTTTGAAAGTGTTCTTTAAAGTTTTATCTTGAAATTATGTTCCAGAAAAATATTTATTGCAGTATAAAATGGTATTTTGAAATATTCGCTACGAAGTTTTCAAAATCATTAGTATAAAGTAACGTCTTCCAAAATAAAATTTTTTTTAAAATTTTGAATTTTTCTAATCTTTCATGCGATTAATTCTCGTAATATCTGTTTATATCAAATATTAGATATGTGTACAAGTTGTGTACACGTGTATGTTTTTACATACATTAAACAACCAATTGTCACATATGTGATATTATCGTAAGGAAACAAATTGGCCCATATGTTTATATAAAGCGCCAGATTTATGATTATTTAATTAATTTTGATTGGCTAATTTAATATAAAATTTAAATTTGTTTAGTGTTCGGATCTGCTATATTTTTTATCCGAATTATCCGGATAGATAATGATTTTGCTCAACAGATAATTTAGATAATTTATCCGGATAATTACTTTAATTTCAGATAATTTCTATAGATAATCTGTATTAATGTATATGGTGAAATGGTGAAATTGATAAATTTTAAACCATTCATTTATTAATAGTTATTATCTGATCTATGCATTTTTAATTCATCCATTTCAATTACTATTCCATTTTGGCAATGAAATTATAACCATTCCATTCATATGGTTCATGCCATGTGATTTTCTATAATAATTGAACACAAATTGACTCCTTTTGAATCTCGTGTATATATATTTATTTATTTATATAATAATTATATATTTTTTTATTATTATAAAATTATCGTCAGTCCTGTACATTTTTACCAATCATTTTGTTCATGTGATTTTGTATACTTTTTTTAATCGTCGCTATTTTCAAATTACAGGCTGTGAGAATATTTATACGTACGATGTACGAACTGTAAATGTTTAATTGCTTGCATGGAAAGCATGAGGTGTATATGAATTTGACCTTTTTAAAGGTATGTGTTGGATATGTATTAGCGTACCATATGATTGATGCTGCTAAATTTAGTAGAGTAAATGCGATCAACATTTCCGATTTCGGTGTTCTATCTTGTTATAGGCAATATCAAGTGAACCAAAAATCATACAGTAAAAATCGGATCTTCCTTGCAAAATTTTAAATACAGTATAAGATAAGCCCACTTTGGTCATAATTTTAACTCTAACGTAAGGTTTTATTACTTTAAAAATTCAATGGTTTTAGACCATGATCTTTCATGGTATTACTGGGGTAACTTCTACCGTTACACCATCAAACACATTATATAAATTTGGGTGCTATTTAACGTTAGATTTACATTATTAATCAAATAACTAATTTAAAATAACAGTAAAATTCTTTGAAAAATTTTCAAACAATTATCTTGGACTTCTTGATGACAAAGAGGATTTTAACGTAATCATTAAAGTTGGTGAATCACCAAATACTAAAATATTCCAAGCACATTCAGCATTTTAAGATACAGATCTTTATATTTTCGTAATGAATTAACAAATATTAGTAAAGACAAGAATAACATTAAAACAATTGATTTAAAAAATGTTTCTATACAACAATTTGAAAATAATCAAGTAAGTTATTTTATACTACGATTTATATCATGTTACAAAACGAAATCTAAAATATAAATTAATTTTTTGTACAAAGATATATCTACGGAGGAATTGTCTTACTTGAAAACCATAATGCATCATCGTTGCTTATGAATTTCTTTTTGATGAATTAGCTAAGTACCTTGAAACTCATTTAATTAAAAACAAAACCCATGCTCATTGGCTTCGTTTAAATTTTACTCGTATTTATCAAAAAAGTTTCGAGAATAACAATTGTCAAAAATTACAAATATGGTGCAATGATATTGTGGTAAAATATCCTGACAAGATTTTTGACTCGGAAGTATTTAAATTATAAAATAGAAATAACTTAACAAATTATGTATGAATGATTTTTAGCTAAAATTATTTTTAATGTCTTAATACTTAAATACCTTATCCAATTAAATAGTTGAACAAAATGGAGTTAATAAAGTTGTTTGATGGTAAATATAAAATAAATATAATGGTTTATAAAATTTTTAAACGTTCATTTAACTACAAGGTCTAGATTCAAAACCAAAAAAAAAAAGCCATACAATGATTATAATTTCCTTTTTAAGTTGCGACGGCATAGCTGTAATATGTGTCAAGCCGAAAAAATTTCGAAGATATTCCTATAAGCATAAAATTATTTTGTTCAGTATTTTTTATATGTATACGTAAATGATTTAAAGAAGGGCATGATGACATGTATGTTACACCATCAAACATTCGCAATGTCGAAATTTTGGCACTATTTAGCGTTAGATTTACGTTAATCAAATAACTATAAAGTTTTTACACTCATTTAAGATGACAGTAAAATTCTTTGAAAAACTTTCAGATAATTATCTTGGACTTCTTGATGACAAAGAAGATTTTAACGTAATGATGAATCATCAAATACTAAAATATTCCAAGCACATTCAGCAATTTTAAGATACAGATCTTTATATTTTCGTAATGAATTAACAAATATTAGTAAAGATAAGAATAACATTAAAACGCTTGATTTAAAAAATATTTCTATACAACAATTTGAAATTATTATCAAGTAAGTTATTTTATATTACGATTTATATTATGTTACAAAAAGAAGCCTAAAATTTAAATTAATTTTTTGTACAAAGATATATTTACGGAGGAATATTCTTACTTGAAAATCATAATGCATCATTTATTTTTGAGCTTATGCTCGTTGCTTATGAATTTCTTTTTGATGAATTAGCTAAGTACCTTGAAACTCATTTAATTGAAAACGAAGCCCATGCTCATTGGCTTCGTTTAAATTTTACTCGTATTTATCAAAAAAGTTTCAAGGATAACAAATTTCAAGAATTACAAAAATGGTGCAATGATATTGTGGTAAAATATCCTGACAAGAATTTTGATTCGGAAGAATTTAACACGATTCAAGAAAATGCACTAGTTTCACTTATTAGTCGAGATGATTTACAAATGGAAGAAGTAAAAATTTGGAACCGTGTTATTGAATGGGAATTGCTCAAAATCCTGGTCTACCATCCGATTCTGAAAACTGGACCCATGAAAATTTTTTAGCTTTAAAGACCACTTTACAAAATTGTTTGCCTCATATTCGTTATTTTCAAATGTCTGGTGATGATATTTTTAATAACGTACAACCATATAATCAAATTCTCAAAAAAACCTTTGGAAAGACATAATAAAGAAGTTTATGACGAGCCAACCAATATTATCAACTGTTCTTCCACCTCGTAAAATTTTAAGACGACCAGAAATACAGAACCATTTTCAACAGTTATCAATGAAGCACATGCAGCAGAAATTGCTTCATGGGTTGATAAAAAAGAAAATACATATTCCTTAACAAATATTCCATATGAATTTAAATTACTTCTTCGTGGAACTAGGGACGGTTTTACTGCAGATTCATTTTGGAAATTACGTGATAAGCAAAGGCAACTTATTGTAGTTATGAAGGTTAAAGGTACTGATGAAATTCTTGGTGGTTATAATCCTATCGGTTGGGATAAATCAGTTTATCATGGTTATAGAAGTTGTAATGATAGCTTTATTTTTTCATCGAAAAATGGTACTATCCAAAATTCTATTTTAAATCGTGTAATATTACCAGAAAAAGCAATTTATTGTTTTCTAGTTATGGCCCAATTTTTGGTGGAGGACATGATTTAGTTATGTCAAACGGTTTTAATCAAGATGGAAAATGTTGGCATGCGCAAGGATCATAGGAAAAACGAATTAGAAATGTATCCACAGTTGAAAGTAATGGAGGATCGTATTTTTCAGTGGAAGAATATGAAATATTCCAGATTAGTAAAAAAATCCTAAGAGTTTTATGCTAATTAACTCACCGAATAATTTGCTTTATCAATATTTTTTTTTTTTTTTTTTTTTTTTTTTTTTTTTTTTTTTTTTTTTTTTTTTTTTTTTAAAACTCCCTACGGAGACGCTCAGTGGCGTACTTTATTAATAAATCAAATTAAATATACAAGTTTATGTCACATCAAGCTTTTCTGTTTATAATGACTCTTTTGCCTGGCTGCTTTTACCCTTATTATACCCAAGCACCTTAATTTCTTTGTTCAACCTATTTCCAATTACGTGTGGCAGTATTTAGTGGTCATACCCTAGGGTACAATAACCGGTTAACTGTTAGGCTATCCGGATACCCGAATTATAAAACTGATAAACAGATAAATTATTGAGGTATCCGGTTAACTTAAGATATAATATAGGATAATATAGGGTAAAATACAATTATAATAAAAATTTTAATTTGCGTATTATTTATATACTAGATCACTCGGTGTAAAACTTGTCTACACCATAAATTTAATGTATTTTAAATAAGAACATAATTTTAATTATTTAATAGATGATATAAATCAATTACACTTTAAACTTATACTGGCTTTCAGTTTTTTGTAAGTATAATAATAATTATTATATTATATATATGAATACAGTAAGTACTTACTTTATGTTTTTATTACATACTTTACACAGTACAGAATACTATTATTGTTCCACATCATTTCTGAATTTACGTAAATTCTGGTATGTTCTTTCTGATTTTCATCTTGTATGCAGATCATGTAATAAATTACTGATAAAAATTACTTATTGTTCCACATAGTGTTCCGCACGGATCGGATCGGACGGATATTTTTAAAGATCCGAATCCGATCCGAAATTTCAAATCGGGTCCAAGTATAGATTCGGATTAGTGTTTAAATATACGGATATACACTAGAGTTGCAGGTGAAACAAATCTTCAATGGAGCACCGTGGTGCACCAAAACTGGTGCACCGAAACTGGTGCACCGATAATTATAAAAAACTCAAATCTTCAACGGTGCACCGATGGTGCACCATGGTGCACCGGATGGTCCTGGTATGACAGATCGGATCTTTTCGGATCTTTATATGGATCCGACCGAATCCGAATCTTGATTTTTGGGATCCGACGAGTACGGATCCTTATCGGATCCGGATCTCGGATCGGGTCTGCGGAACACTAGTTCCACATCATTTCTGAATTGACATGTGTTCTTTCTCGATTTTCATCTTGTATGCAGATCATGTAATAAATTACTGATAATAATTACTTATTGTTCCACATCGTTTCTGTATTTAATTCTGCGTTCTTTCTCGATTTTCATTGATTGTGAAATGCACAGCAATGTAATAAATTACTGATAATAATTACTTATTAATAATTACATTGATTTTTTTTTCATTAATATATATAAAGATTATTCTTTTATTGTTTCGTCATTATTTTTTTGTATTGGCGTAACAGAAGAACTTCTCATGCCTAAACAAAATAGGAATAACTTGGGGATGCAAGTTTTTTATGTCGAAAAAGATAAATTTATGTTTGTTTAAAAAAAATTTAGTAATTATCTTCTAGACATGACACCCAACCAGATTCCTGCCGTTGCCGAAAAACAAATGTGGATGTGTTCTACGCAGGGAATGCAAAAATTATTAATTACATTGTTAAATATATATGAATATTAGAACTATTCTTTTAATGTATGAAAAGTTAGCAATTAATATTTAGACAAGCATATAGTGATCCATTTTTATTCGTTTTTATTTATTTATTTATTTATTTTTCTAATTGTTTTTACTTTATTATTATAGAGTTACTTTATTTGATTTATGCATTAATACTGTATATATAAATCAACAATCATATAAATATCTTATCCGGATATAACCGTTATCCTTTTATTTGAATAGGATATAAAACTGGTTATTAAATTTTGTTAAAGGTTACAACCTTTCGGATAAAAAGTTATCCGGGTATGAGCACTAGTAGTATTGGTTCCGGGATAGGGTTATCCCCCATCTTGCTTGTGTATAACAGAGCCAGATTTCGTATATTGCATTTATGTGTATCCATATCACTGCCTTTCTTCTTTGCGGATTTTGCTGATCACTTAAGTTTGTCGCAGAGGTAACTTCTTCTATGCTCCTTGGTACTACTTCTCTTTAAGAAAGCTGTACGAAATTTCCCATACATGTTTACTGAGTTTACATTCAACCCCGAAATGTTTGATGGTTTGTTCTCCTTCCCCGCATAGGGGACATACTTCACCATCTTGAGTAAAATGCTTAATTCTGAAACCTAGAGGTAAGGCCCCATGTTGAATCGCCAAAAAATGTCTTTCCTTTTGTTAGGGTTTATCAATATTGTGAATAATAATCTATCTATTATAGTTAAAATGTGACACTGTTAACCTTCTTTCCATTGTTATCTTAAAGACTAAGAATAAATTTGTAACTTTTTATTTATAACAAAATTAATTATCGCAGCTGATGCTGAAAACGGCTGATGCTGAAATTTGGGATCTCGATTTGAAACTATAAGCCCTGCTAAAATCCACAAATACTCTTTAAATATCAAATCTACTCTCAAACCTCACCCTAACCCTATAAGACAAAAACAAAAAAATCTCCACAAAAAAATTTTAAAATTTCATATCAAAGTAGGTCAAAATTTCAGCATCAGCTGTGACATTAATTTTTGAGTTGTAATGTCTGTTTTTTCGAATTTTTCTTAATTTCCACGATTAATGATTTAATAGTTAATGACATTTAACATATATTACTTGATGTTTATTTTCAGGTAATTTCTGGTTATCTCTAAGTTTGTTTAAACTTGCGAATTTCGATTTGTTGATTAATGCTTTAGTGCATCCTCGTGAGCCGCCACATTGCCCATTTTATCCAAAAAGGAAATTGTTTATTCCAACATTTTTATCTAGTACCTGTGCTAGTGCTTGAGCGTTACGTATCAGTTCTGGTGCTGTTCCCCAAAAATTTTTTATCGAATTCGTGTTGTATTTATAGAGAAAAAAAATATAGTACTTTGTATTTTTTTTAAGTAAATATTTGCAAATAATTTGCTTTGTTTATTTTGACAAATAACGGCAATGATTCATCTCACGTGAGTTTACTGCGTTCAATTTTTCATTTCTTGAACTGGCCGAAATCTCAAACGTGGTTATTTATCATGGTGCAATTCTGTAAATTGATTTTTTGATTATAATTCGTGACATGTTTCATGGCACGTAAGTATGTAGTGGTAATGACATGTATTATCAAACGTTAAGCATTTTATTTATTGGCTGGATTCATACTCGTGATCCCCACATTTCCTTTTAGACTAAAACAGAAAAAATTTTCGTATAAAAATTTTATAATTCTATTGTGCGCTATATGAATTGTGCTCGTGGATTATCAGTTTGTTCTGATTATGCCCAAAAATTTTTTTATCGTATTCGGTTTTATTTATAAGATTTTTAAGTTCGATGACTTTTGATTCCATAATAAGATGTATGCATTGCTATGTAAACTTTATCTTCCAAAACTTTATAGTAAAAATATACTGTATATTGTGAAATCAAGACGTTCAAAGTTATGTCTTGACTATGACATTCACAGTCTTCTACATAATAATATTGAACTCAATTAACTATTGTTTGTTATGCGTTCTACATATCTTTGATATTATTAACTTAGGTATAGATAACACTAATAACATGCATTGGTGAATCGCATGCTGTGTGTTCAAAGAATAATAATAAATTTGGCAACAGAACTTTTACAGTACTAACAATAGAAATCACTGAAAAGGAATCATGACAATTTTAATGCAAACTAACTCAAGCTTAACTACAAATTATATTCATTAGAATAATAAGTTCTGCAACAGAATTTTGTTTACAAAACTCACATAGAAAATATGATGATTCCAATGTAGACTAATCTTAATCAGAATAGCAGTAAGTCCTATAACAGAATTCTTTTAGTAATTTATGTGCAAATTAATTCACCTTAACCAATATTGTAGTTACCGGAATAGCGAGTAAGTTCTGTAACAGAATTTTTAATTCATGATAAAATTATAACCATTCCAATGCAAACTAACACACCCTAAGTACTTTTCATAGTTACAAGAATAGTAAGTAAGGTTTACCCAATGCAACTCATATATTATGATCATTAGAATAGTGAGTAAGTTCCATAAAGAAATTTTTTTACTGTAATTCATGATAAAAAATAATGATAATTCCAATGTAATTTTAACTTTATACTGTAGTCATTGGAATAGCAAATGAAATACTATATGAAATTATTGACAGCAATTTATATGATAATTTTGATGCAAGCTAACTCGCCTTAACCACATATTGTGATTACTAAATAGCAGGTTCTGTAACAAAATTTTCAGATAAAAATTATATTAATCCTAATGCAAACTATCTCACTTATTAACATACTATGATCACTAAACAGCAAGAATTATAACAGAATTTTTTATAGCAACTAACAATAGAAATCATTCTGATGCAAATTATCTCAATTTTAACTACATATAGTAGTTCTGTATCATACTAGTGATAGATGAAATAATAAATAAATAATATAATATAGAATATCATAATGGGAGACAATATAAAGTAATTTATTACAAGTGCAGTGAATTAAGCAAAAAATAAGACAAGAAGTTAGCTACTTAATTGTGATAAAAAAAATTTAAGTAATAAAATTTTATATATAACCAGTTTTACTATTGGATTGGGAGAGCTTGAAAAGTAAATGAGCTGGTTTAATTCAGTATAAAAATGATAATTTAGAAATGTGCTAAGTATGTATGTGCAAGTATATAAATTTATAGAAATATAAAGTTTAGTATGTATGTATATAAATTAGTATATTATGTATATGTGCATAATTCAATAGAATAACTTAATAAGGTATAATTCAGCAATAGAGATATGATACAGTCAGACTTCTCTAAATGCATAGCCATGGGTAGCCAAAAAGCCTTGTATTTTGAGAGGTATTGAATTTAGGAAGGTAAAAATCTAGAAGTATTATATAAGTTGGGGCCAAACAAGATCATGCATTTAGAGAAACTATGCAGTTAGAAAATATGCATTTAGGGAGGTTTAACTGTATAATCAAAGAGATATGATATAATAAAGAATCACTTAGATAGCTTTATTATAAAGAAGGAATCACTTAGATAAAACCCTAAAGATAAAAGCAAAGCAAATATCAGCCTTTTATACAAGTTAGCTACTTAGAATCCTATAATGTACACAATGAAACACTTCCTTCCAACATTTGATTGTTAATATCAAAGCTTTATCTTCACCAACACTAATTAAACTTTTCTCTTGTATCTTATCTAATTAAAGACTTATATATGAAGCAACAACTTCTATACTAACTTCTCATTAGGCTAATATATTAATAATAATAAGTGAATGCCTGATTGTTTATGATGTTTAGTCTTATCCAAGAGAAAGAACTATTGTATTTTATATATCACAGAGTAAATGTAGAATGAGAATTGATTATAGTAATAAGTTAAGTGTATAGGGGCATAAATAATAAAAGGGAATAACTATATATAGTACCAAGAAACAACTATATATATAGTAATAATGTAGAGCAAATATAAGTATTATAGTTTAGAAAGGGATAAACAACAATATATAGGACAGTTTAAAGGTTTAATAGGAACAAGAGATGATCAATATGATAATATAGAGGCCAATAAAGAAACAGGACTGAAATAATAATAAAGAAAATATTAGTCACAGCAAATGTTTAATTTAATACCAGTATTCAAAAAATTTGAACTAATAACACCACAAAATATATAAAGACAAATAAGCACCAAACTATTTCTTATTATTAATACAAAACTCTTCTGTTTTGCTATTCCTTAAACTGTTTCTCTTGCAAATATGCACTAAAATTTTTTTAAAATAAAAATTTAAAATAAAATTCTAAATATTAATTTTAACTATACACTTTCTAAGTAAAAAATATAATTTAAGATATGTTTTAATAACTTTGTTAAGAAAAATTTTTAAATGTATTAAAAAACTTAAGAGTAATAAAGGTTTATATTTTATTTTAAAATTTTTATTATAAAATTTTTTCTTTAAATTTTAAAATTCTAATGTTTTTGTCTATAAAAAAATTTTTACTTCTAATATAATTCTTGTTTTTTACAAGTAAATTACAAAATTACAATAATAAAAGTTGTAATTTTTTATTTAAATTATAATTTCTATAGATCTAAAATTAATATTTAAAGAGTTTATCAAAAATTATAAATTATTCTTTTGTTAAAATTTTTTTAAAATTTATATAATTTTTATCAAAAAAATTTTTATTTAAATATATTAATTTTTAAAAAAATAGATTAGAGATATTTTTATAAAATTCAGGCAAATTTGCCTTAAATTTCAAATGGTTTAAGAGATAACCAAGAAATCAGAAATAGGTATTCAGGAAATTTAGAAATATTCAGAAATTTAAAAGGGCTTTATATAGATTTCTTATTACAAAAAATTATTAATTGGGATATGTAAACAATCAAATGGAATAGTAACTTTTGATGATGAAAGTAATACAAACTAGAATGCAAGTGCTATAACAGTAATAATAAAAATTAAAATTTCAATAAAAGATTACTCTACTTAATCATATAAAATTTAAGATGATTTCAGGTGCAAACTACCTCAACCTTAACCAATTTTGTGGTAACAAAATAATAAGTTTTATAACACAGTATTTTATAGTAGAATTACAATAATTCTAATATAATAACTTTAGTACAAACAAACTTAACCATATACTATAGTCATCAAAATAGCAAATAAGCTTTGTAACAAAATTTTTATAGTAACTCATGATAGAAATTACAATAACTCTAATGCAAACTAATTTAAACTTAGCCACATAGAAAAAAAAACAATTCTATTACAAATTAATCTTAATTATCTGTGGTCACTAGAATAGCAAGTAGGTTCTGTAAAAGAATTTTTTATATATCATAGTTGAAATCATAAAAATTCTAATGCAAACTCATATGACCTTAACCATATAATGCAGTTATTGGAATAGCAAATAAGTTCTATAAAAGAATATTTACTATAGCTTATTATAAAAATCATAACAATATCAATACAAACTAACTTCCAACCATTAATATTGCATTATCACTCTTTTTAGTGAATGAACCAATAAAATATTCAAATCATTCTGTCAAAATCATTCTTTGTAGCATATAGACATTATACCTGAGAATTCCTTCGATCTCTTCTTAAAAATTTTATTAAAAGCTCTCTAATTCATATCAAACCTTTAGCATTACTAAGCCGTTAAATATAAATATATGACTATTTTGAAATCATAAATATGACCACTAAAGGGGTGCTGGCAGTGCTCCCACTTACACTTGTAATATATAAAAAAAAAAAATAATTCAAACTTCTTGATTATTTGACATTATATTTGCAACCTAATCATTTCTTACTAATCAATACAATTATATAAAAAGCTCCCTTAGCATTACATTTTTAACCTTGTTATAAATCAAAATTTATTGAACTTGAATGATTTACATTACTACGCGTTCGTAAATATGAAAATTTTGACCACCAATTGTGTACCATTTAATTGACCTCACATAATAAATTAATTGACTTCATGCTTTATATATTATTATTCTGCGATATATTATACAATATAATAAAAATAACTTAACAAAATAAAATATGTATGAATGATTTTTAGCTAAAATTATTGCTAAAATATTTAAAAATAAAATTTGGCTTCATGGATTTGCAATTAAATGGAAGTCTCCTGAAGAAGTATTTACTTTTCGGTGATATATATCGAGACCATAAATGACAAAATTGATATAAAAAACTGTCAAATGTTACTACCGATCATCACAAATGAATAAATTTATATGTTCTTAACAATAAAGGTTATCTGAATTGTAAAGAAATTTAAAATGGAATGTGATAATGGGAAAATGGATAAACGAATTGTTTATTATAGATCGGAAGGCCAACAATTTTTTTTTTCTGGGGTTTAATCTTAAATTTTACAAACACACAGTTTATAAATGTTTATTTCACATAGTTAATGCATTGAAATAAAAATGACAGTAAATACCGCAAACTTGTTTAACTTATTTCAAATATCTTGATACTTAAATGTCTTATCCATTTGCTGAATTGATTAATGTGAGCAAGATGAAGTTAATGAAGTCTGAAGTCGTGCGATGGTAAAATAATGTTGCATAAATTACATTAGATAGATCAAGTGATATACAATGTAGAAGGAAAGTTAAGTACAATACATGATATTTTTTTTTCAAAATCGCGTTTATTTAATGTCATCTGTTACGCATGTCTAGATTTAAAAAATATTTATAAAATTGATTATAATTCTTTTTTTTAAGTTGCGACAACTAGTATGTGATATGTGTCAAATTAAAATTCACATTCGAAACAGTGACTAAGGTGGGTTTTTGGTTAGGGTGCTCTCAAGCTTAATCTATCTTTTAGAATGGGTCAAAGAACAAATTTAGGGTGTTCTCAAGCAGCACACTCGGTGTGATTGGCTAGTGATTGTGGTGGTGCTCAACTATTATAGCGATTTTTAATAAGACCATTGTCGTAGCCATTATCGCAGCTAACACGTACACTCATTGATTGTTGTCTGATTGTGCGATTGTACGAATTGGTTTTTGAGAATAGGGTGTTATTTTGAGAATATGGATATAAGAAAATCATAAATTATAATATATTTTATTTTCTTTGATTTTTTATTAAGAGAATCACTTTACAATTACACAATCGAATGACAATCAAGTGATTGTACATGTGAACTCGATCTGCAAAATTTGATCAAAGATAGATATTTCATTTTGCAAACAGCGATAATATAAATACATAGTAACATACTCACCAGGGTTGGCAATGGAGCCAATGAAGCTCAAAGGACTAGTATCCATTGGCTCCATTCAGGGCTCCATTGGCTCCATTCGCAACTCAATTGGGCTCCATTGAGCTCCATTGCCAACCCTGATACTCACGTATCTCTTAATTTATGATCGTGTTGCTGCTCAAGTATTAAATATTGATTGTATTTGAAGCATGAACAAACTCCTTTATCATTATTACCAATTAACGGTAATTGTCTTTACAAGAAAAAGAAAACGATGGATAAATAAAAGGATATCACAATTTACGACAATTCTAATTCAGTTTTTTTTTTTTTCAGAATTTACTGCAAACGAATAAAAACCAAAACGTCCTTTTTTTATTTGTGACAAAAATTTTTAGAGTAACAAGGTAATGATTCATCGACACTTATGAAGAATGTAACGGTAAAAAGAGTGAGTATAAATATGCTTGAACAATTATTTTGCAAGTCAATAAAGAAAATTTTCAGCCAATAAGCATTTATTGTTTGATCAGATTAATAATTTAATTGTTATCTCTGACGTATTAAACCATCATCACATGTTTATTCAATTATGCAATGATTTGGTTAATAAAATATATTCCCCGATCTATTCCGATCAATTGATCAAAGCGCTTGAGAACTCGCTTAATTAGTAAAAAATGTATTGATTATTTCAACGAATAAAACACGTGATGAAAGTTTAAGAAAAAATTTTATTAGCCGTTTGTTTAACCGATCAAGGGTTTTTATCATTCCATTCACCGGAGTTAGAGGCTCAGACGTCCTTTTTTTTCATAAATTTGCGCTTATTAGTCGAAAATCTTCATTGATTAGAAGAAATAATTGCTCAAGTAACTTCATTGGGTATATCAGGAAAGCCCCTCTAAAGTTCGGATCGATGATCGACGTCACTTCATAGATTCTCTTATCGTTTATGCTGTAAAAAGTTTTAATCAACTCTGAACAGAAGCCTCTGCGCAAATTTTTAATAATATAAACTTTCACTACAGCATTACCGATACTGATACGGATTTTCAAAATCGCATCGCTTAAGTTTTAATCGCATTTATCAAAAAAGGTTTCCAGAATAACCAACTTCAAGAATTACAAAATAAGATTTTTGATTCTGAAGACCTTATAACGATTCAAATTTTGGAATCGCGTTATTGAATGGGTTATTGCTCAAAATCCTGGTCTACCATCCGATTCTAAAAACCAGTCCCATGAAAATTTCTAACATTAAAGACTACTTTAAAAAATTGTTTACCTCATATTCGTTATTTTCATACATCTGGTGATGAGATTATCGATAATGTACGCCCATACCAATAAATCCTAGAAAAAGTTCTTTAGGATGATATAACAATAAAGTTTATGTCACCAAATCGACAAGTATCATCAACAATACTCCCACCTCGTAAAATTTTGCCGATTAAAATTACAGAACCATTTTCAATAGTTATCAATAAAGCTCATGCAACAGAAATTGCTTCATGGGTTGATAAAAAAAAAAAAAATACAAATAACCATATAAATTTAAATTACTTCTTCGTGGAACTAGAGATGGTTTTAACAAAGATTCATTTTGGAATTTATGTGATAAACAAACGCAATTGGTTGTAGTTATGAAGGTTAATGGTCATTGCGACGATAGCTTTATTTTTTCATTGAAAAAATGGGACTATTAAAATTCAGTGTAAGAAAGTGCAATTTATTGTTAAATAATAATGGGCCAATATTTGGGTAGGATTTAGTTATGATTTAAATATATCAAATGGTTTTAATCAAGATAGAAGATGTTGCAATCGTAAACTATCATTCGAAAAGCGAATTAGAAATGCATCTACATAAGAAAATTATGAGATATCATATTTTTCAGTTGAAGAATATGAAATATTCCAAATTAGTAAAAAATCCTGAAATTTTATATCAATTAATTCGCTGAACAAAATGCTTTATCAATATTTTGAATAATAAGTACTCCGTTAACCTTCTTCCCATTTGTTATCTTAAAGACTAATTATAATTTTGCAATTTTTATCAAAACAAAATTATTTCATTTAATGTGATGCCTGCTTTCTTTAAATCTTTTCAAGGTCGTGCAGTAATAACGCACATGTAAATAACACGCGCTCAAATATATACCAGAATGAAGGCAGGAAAGTCTTTAGTAATTCTCAAAATTAGTATTATTATTCGAATTATCGCGTATGCATTTTCCGAAATAACGCGCAAGGTTTCGAAATAACGTGCAGATGCGCGTTATTACGCGTTTTCACTGTAACTTACATTACGACGCGTTTGTAAAATACTCTAAAATTTTTGATCCATTTATTCAGTGATACATTATACAGTATAATAGAAATAATTTAACAAAATACAGCATATATAAATGATTTTTAGCTAAAATTATTTTAAAATATTTAAAAATATTTAAAAATGAAGTTGGTAAAAAAGATCAAATCATTCTATGCATTCACAATTAAATAGGGCTCATGAAGAAGTATTTACTTTTCGGGATGATAATACAGTATCTTGAACCATAAATGAGCTTGTAAATTCCTCGTTATCACAAAATATATATAAAAAACTTCAATATTACTACTGGTCGTCATAAATTATTAAATTGTACCAATATGTTCGTAACGATTAAAGTTATCTGAATTGTAAAGAAATTTAAAATGGGATGTGATGGTGGGAAAATGAGATAGGCGTATTAAGTATTTTTTTTCAGGGTTTAATCTTAGTTAATTTTACAAACGCGTCGTAATGATTTCAAATATCTCAGTCTATAAATGTTTATTTCACGTAGTTGCATGTAACAAATTATGTATGAATGTAATGTTTTTAGCTAAAATTATTTAAAATACCTTATCCAATTAAATAGTGTGAACAAAATGGAGTTAATAAAATTGTTTGATGGTAAATATAAAACAAATATAATGTTTTATAAAATTTTTAAAAGTCACGTTCATTTAATGTTATCTTCTACGCAGGTCTTGATTCAAAACCAAAAAAAAAAAGTTATACAATGATTATAATTTCCTTTTTAAGTTGCGACGGCATAGATGTAATATCAGATATGTGTCAAATCGAAAAAATTTCGAACGTATTCCTATAAACAAAATTTTTTTGTTCAGTATTATTTATATGTATACGTAAATGTTTTAAAAAAGGCATGTGACATTAGGGTGTGAAATAGCATAACAAATACAAACATAGTGAAGATCACATAATAATTTTTACTAATCGAGATTTTTCCGATGATCTGCATGATCTGCAACCGGAGACCCGATATTTCTGATCACTCGTTACGATCATGATCATTATCATTATCAATATAAAATTTAAACTGAAATAACTTTTGAACTATTAAAGATATACGAGTAANTAGGTTACCTAATCAAAAAAAAACGGTTTATATTTAAAACCCAAAAATTTTAACTTTAGTACATAGATAACCCATTTTTCTTACAAGGTAACCTACTTAGGTCGCCTAAGTAAAGTTGTTCAGGGCATGATTTTACATATACTCGTGATCTTAAAATCGAAAAATATTTGTTTTTGGCGAAGTTACATTTTCGTTTTGTGCAAAATTGGCAAAATTTTAATTCAATTTTTAAGCTCAATTTCAATTTTTTCTTCTCCCCTTGTTCTATATCCCTGAAAATTTTAATTTAAAGTTAATAAGTAAGATTTAAAAGAATCTTAGCTCAAATTATATAGTAAATTCATATGTTTTTTTGAAAATTTTAATTATAGACAGCAATTTGATCTATTTTAAGGGGACATGTCCTGGTTCTGCTAACCTACCAAAAAATAATAAACTCTTTTTACATGCATGACCTCCAAATAAAACCCTTATCGCCCATACCCACAATATTTTACAATGCTATTTCTAGTGAAACATACTTAAAAGACCGTCCAAAGTAATGCACAAATGCATTTTTTTTCGTGCAATGTTTACAATAACCAATTTTAGAAACTCAGCCCGATGTAATTTCCGAATTTAGTCGATTTTAAAAAGATTTTTTGATTTTAATCATCGTAATCATCACTATCACTATAATCTTCATATTCGAAATCGTCCTATTCTTTGATCATAATGTGAATCAAATCCGTCATCATAAGATTCGTCATCAGAACCTTCATAATATCTATAATCATCATCTATATATTCACCACCATCAAAAATAACGTAATCAATATTATCTCTAGCTTTTTCTAAATCTCTATCAGGTATATGCTTATTCGTATTAAGGTGTAAATTCTTTAAAGTACCCGAACAATATTTTAATACAACATCTAAATGTTTAAAAGAAAATGATTTATATAAAGGAAAGAAAGTGTTCTTAATTCTCTAACAGCGCAACTTTCTAAAAATGATTCCAAAGATTGTGGTGTAAACCACCAATCCAAATTAAATATAAATGATTGAACTTTTCGTGGAAGTACTTTTCCACCATCCGATTCAAAAAACTGGACCCATGAAAATTTTCTAACATCAAAGACTACTTTACAAAATTGGTTGCCTCATATTCGTTATTTTTATATATCTGATGAGATTATCGATAATATACGACCATACCAACAAATCTTAGGAAAAGATCTTTGAGATGATATAAAATAAAGTTTATGCCATCAAATCGACAAGCATCATCAACAATTCTCCTACATCGTAAAATTTTACCAACTAGAAATACAGAACTATTTTCGACAGTTATCAATGAAGCACATGCAGCAAAATTGCTTTAGTATTGATAAAAAAGGAAAATACATATTTCTTAACAAATAATCCAGATGAATTTAAATTACTTTTTAGCGCAACTAGAGATGGTGATGATTTTATCAAAGATTCATTTTGGAAATTATGTGATCAACTTGATGTAGTCATGAAGGTTAAAGGTACTGATGAAATTCTTGATTATAATCCTATCGGTTGGGATAAACCAGTTAATCGTTGTGATAGAAATTGCAAAGATAGCTTTATTTTTTTCATTAAAAATGAAGCCATTCAAAATTCTCTTTTAAGTTGTGTAATACGACCAGAAGATGTAATTTATTGTTATAATAATTGTGACAGATCATAATGAAATCCAGATTAAAATGAAATGAAAGTATAAAATCTCGGAAACTAAATTTTTTTGGGGTACATTTTTTAGGGTTAGGGGTTTAGGGTTAGGGTTAGTTTTAAAAAAAATTATAATAAACAAGTATTAATGTGTTTTAGAAGGCTAGCAGATTAAGTATAGAATGTAGATTTCATTTTAAATTATGATCTGCGACAATAATTATGGCTCATTAATTGGTGCTGGCTTTGATTTAGCTATGTCGAATGTTTGTAATCAAGATAGAAACTGTTGGCATAAACAGCACTCGTATGAAAAACGAATTAGAAATGCATCTATATTTGAAAATAATGGGCCATCATATTTTTCAGTGGAATACATGTAATATGAATTATTCCAGATCAGTAAAAAGTTCTTAAACGTTTTATGCTGCTTTACCAATATTGTGAATAATAATCTATTTATTATAGTTTATTATTATCGTGACATTCCCATTCTTGTTCAAAGGATAATTATAAATTTGCAAATTTTTTTTTGATTTTGATGCCCCTGTTTTCTTTCGATCTTTCTTAATTTCCAGGGTTATAAATGTACTGATTTAATAATTAGAAATAAAGTTATATTGCATGATGATATTTATTAATAATTTGGGTGCTGATGAACTGGATGGTTTCATTACGACACTTCTCTAAATTTGAAAATTTTGACCACCGATTGTGTAAGCCATTTAATTGACTTCACATTAGGGTGAGTGGCACGGCAGTCACGTATGCCACCATGGCATGCCTAAAAAATAAATATTTATAAGGTGCGCCACTTATACCAAGAGGGCGAAAAAAAATTCCTAAGCAGGATCTTTTTGACTATCTTCGCTAATAATAAAAGTTTTTTTACTGCCATATATATTTGCAATAATAAATAAGATAACCAAAATACATCAATTAATGATTTACGAAAAGGCCTGTTAAGGGACTTTTCACCCACCCAGTATATATTCAATATATGCGCGCGTCTATTGTCAGAAAATGTGACATGCCAAATTTTTTTGCCGCGCCACTCATCCTACTTCACATCAATAAAATTGGCATGTTATACTGTATATTATTATTCTGATCTAAATTATAAAATAGAAATAACTTAACAAAATATATACGAATGATTTTTCCAATTAAATAGTGTGAACAAAATGGAATTAATAAAGTTGTTTGATGGTAAATATAAAATAAATATAATGTTTTATAAAATTTTTTAAAATTCACGTTCATTTAATGTTATCTTCTACGCAGGTCTAGATTCAAAAACAAAAAAAAAAAGTCATACAATGATTATAATTTCCTTTTTAAGTTGCGACGGCATAGCTGTATTATGTGTCAAATCGAAAAAATTTCGAAGGTATTCCTATAAACATAAAATTTTTTTGATCAGTATTTTTTTATACGTAAATGTTTTAGAAAAGGCCCCAATGACATACTACGTTACACCATCAAACATTCATGCAATGCCGAAATTTTGGCACTATTTAGCGTTAGATCTGCGTTAATCAAATAATTAAGATTTTACACTCATTTAAGATGACAGTAAAATTCTTTGAAAAACTTTCAGATAATTATCTTGGACTTCTTGATGACAAAGAAGATTGTAACGTAATCATTAAAGTTGACGAATCATCAAATACTAAATTATTCCAAGCACATTCAACAATTTTAAGATACAGATCTTTATATTTTCGTAATGAATTAACAAATATTAGTAAAGATAAGAATAATATTAAAACGCTTGATTTAAAAAATATTTCCATACAACAATTTGAAATTATTATCAAGTAAGTTATTTTATATTACGATTTATATTATATTACAAAAAGAAACCTAAAATATAAATTAATTTTTTGTACAAAGATATATCTACGGAGGAATATTCTTACTTGAAAACCATAATGCATCATTTATTTTTGAGCTTATGCTCGTTGCTTATGAATTTCTTTTCGATGAATTAGCAAAGTACCTTGAAACACATTTAATTGAAAACGAAACGCATGCTCATTGGCTTCGTTTAAATTTTACTCGTATTTATCAAAAAAGTTTCGAGAATAACAAATTTCAAGAATTACAAAAATGGTGCAATGATATTGTGGTAAAATATCCTGACAAGATTTTTGATTCGGAAGAATTTAACACGATTCAAGAAAATGCATTAGTCTCGCTTATTAGCCGAGATGATTTACAAATGGAAGAAATAAAAATTTGGAATCGTGTTATTGAATGGGGAATTGCTCAAAATTCTGGTCTACCATCCGATTCTGAAAACTGGACCCATGAAAACTGGACCCATGAAAATTTTTTAGCTTTAAAGACCACTTTACAAAATTGTTTGCCTCATATTCGTTATTTTCAAATGTCTGGTGATGACATTTTTAATAACGTACAACCATATAATCAAATTCTCGAAAAAAAAAACCTTTGGAAAGACATAATAAAGAAATTTATGACGAATCAACCAATATTATCAACGGTTCTTCCACCTCGTAAAATTTTAAGACCAACGTTACCGACCAGAAATACAGAGCCATTTTCGACAGTTATCAATGAAGCACATGCAGCAGAAATTGCTTCTTGGGTTGATAAAAAAGAAAATACATATTCCTTAACAAATAATCCATATGAATTTAAATTACTTCTTCGTGGAACTAGAGATGGTTTTACCAAAAATTCATTTTGGAATTTATGTGATAAGCAAACGCAAATTGTTGCAGTTATGAAGGTTAAAGGTACTGATGAAATTCTTGGTGGTTATAATCCTATCGGTTGGGATAGTAAATCAGCTATTTATACTTATAGAAGTTGCAATGATAGCTTTATTTTTTCATTGAAAAATGGTGCCATTCAAAATTCTACCTTAAGTCGTGTAAAATTTCCAGAAGAAGCAATTTATTGTTATTTTGGTTATGGCCCACTTTTTAGTGGAGGATATGATTTAGCTATGTCAAATGATTTTAATCAAGATAGAAAATGTTGGCATAAACAAAGATCATATGAAAAACGAATTAGAAGTGCATCTACATTTAGTAACGAAATGTCACATTTTTCAGTGGAAGAATATGAAATATTCCAGATTAGTAAAAAGTCCTAAAAGTTTAATGTCAATTTATTCATATTTTAAATAATAATATATCATTATAGTTTAAAAATATGACTTCAGATTAATAATAAATTTGCAGTTTTTTTTTATCCAGAATAAAATTATTCCATCATAAATTTTAATTAATCGATCTCGATATGGAATTCAAATAAGATTAGTTGTCCCTGAAAGATCACAAGATCGATATTTTGGCACAATTAATTTTAAGATTTTTAATGCTATTGCTATCAAATTATGAGGTTTTTATGTATTGAACCAGAAATGATTGTATTACGTGACGATATTTATTAATAATTTGGTTGTGCTGATGAATTCATAAATTTTTTATTTCTAAATTATTTTTGTTATTTTGATTACTTGATTAAAAGCCCGCATTCCTTTGTGTAAAAAATCTTTTAAAATTTCTTGTTTTCATGGCAACGCCCATATGTGAAATTCTTAGATTTCGAGGATTTATTTGGCGAAACGATAACGTATAAATTAATAATCATTAGGCCCGGACAATACCAAAAACGTTATAAAAAATTTTAAAAAAAAATTTTAATTGATCAAATTCGTAATCATTACCGGTAATATTATTTCGTGCCACTAACTATTTACAACTATTCTCATAAATTCCGGGACAAACTAAAAATTTGTTTTCCGAAATCTCTTCGGTTTCGTCCAAAGAATTACATTTCCTCGAAACTTTGGTCAGAAACAGGTGTAATTTCTGGAGAGTTGATGATCTATAAGATAAAAAGATATTTCAGGAAGTAAGTAAAATTTTAATTGTACCAAAATTATGAGAAGAGTTATGATTAGACCAGTCCATTTTAACCTTTGCTAACGACAGCAAATTTTATGTTTTATATAAACACAACATAATAAATATTTCCACAGGACGTGTAACAGCCATAATTCTATTACAAAACGTGATAACTAAAAAAACAAAAAAAAAAAAACAATTAATCGATTATTATTCGGTCAAATTGACACGTTTACTATGTCGACTCTGTCGAATAATCATTCAGATTTTGACGGTTCTCATAAATTCTGAGATAAACTAAAAATTTGCTCGTTTCTTAAAATCTCTTCTACTGACATCGGCTAACACCGGAAACTTGTCAATTCGGATAATTGGATAATTAGTTGATTTTCCAAAATTTATGAAAAATAAAGTTCATCTGCGCATTGCAAACCTATGAAATTCATGTACCGTATTTAGCGTTATAATGTGCGCGCGCGCGCATTGAGATCTGACATGACATTTATGTTTACGTTGATCCAAACATTTTTAACTAATCAAATCGATCTAAAAATATACGTAGATACTGCATACAATAACGATATTATAGTATTATATGTTTAAAGTTACGGAAACTTACGCAAAATTACATAAAATCACGGTAAATTTTACAACTTTATTATTCCCTAATAAAAATTGACATGTGTTATTATGCACATAACATGTCTTAATCCTTATTCAAACCTAAATAAAATTAAATTTTTCGACTTGGCTCAGTGCCGATCACGTACTGTCGATTTCATCAGTATCTTAGAAACTTGTATCGATATATACAAATTAAATACTGTATTTCAAAATTCAGAAAATATTTAATCCAAATATGGTTTATTATTTATTATAGCTTAATCCGACAAATATTATACAATATATCGAATTCTTTATTTTTATTAACGTGATAATCATGATGAACCAAAGGGGCAAATATTTTTGCATTCTAATCACGTAACTAATTACACATTTATTATCTGTTATATAATTATCCTTACGCTAAACCTTGTCACACACTACACACACGAATAGATTTACGAAAGAAAAAAAAAAAAAGAACCATTGCTTATTAATAAATGCTAATGTTGACTTAAAAAAAAATTTTTTTACAAAAGAATTGTCGCGATCCAGAATAGGTACATATAACTATCTATAGTTAAATATGTAATATCCGTCCGACAACACTAACCTACCAAAAAAATAAACTCTTTTTACATGTATGACCTCCAAATAAAACCCTTATCGTCCATGCCCACAATATTTTACAATGCTGAAATATACTTAAAAGACCGTCCAAAATAACCAAAATAATGCACAAACATAATATGCATTTTTTTTCGCGCAATGTTTACAATAACCAATTTTAGAAACTCAGCCCCGATGTAATTTCCGAATTTAGTCGATTTTTAAACCATAATTTTTTTAATCATCGTAATCATCAGATTCATCACTATCACTATAATCTTCATATTCGAAATAGTCATAAATTTCACCTTTTCTTTGATCATAATGAGAATCAAATCCGTCATCATAAGATTCGTCATCAGAACCTTCATAATATCTATAATTATCATCTATATATTCACCACCATCAAAAATAACGTAATCAATATTATCTCTAGCTTTTTCTAAATCTCTATCAGGTATATGCTTATTCGTATTAAGGTGTAAATTCTTTAAAGTACCCGAACAATATTTTAATACAACATCTAAATGTTTAAAAGAAAATGATTTATATAAAGGAAAAGAAAGTGTTCTTAATTCTCTAACAGCGCAACTTTCTAAAAATGATTCCAAAGATTGCGGTGTAAACCACCAATCTAAATTAAATATGAATGAATGAACTTTTCGTGGAAGTACTTTTCCAAGTCGTTTAAGAAATTCATTTCCATCTTCAGATGAAAAATTATTACGTTTGTTACCAATTAAAGCTGTATATTCATCTATATAAATCATATCATCAATATAAATTTCTTGTAAATCTTTACATACTTGTAATAATTCGATTAATTTTGAAAGTTGACTTCTTTTGATCGTTGTATCAATTCTAATAATTTTTGTACAATATTTTATACATAAATCAAGAATTTCTAAATTCGTATCAAGTCCTCGAAATCCAACTTCTTTCATAATTTTATTAGATCGAGATAAAACGATTCTAATAAAATTTACTGGAAATTTTCGACAATTTTCTACTTTAAATCTATAAACTTTTTTAAATGCTATAGGATTAATTTTTTGATTAGATGAAAATTCCAAATTTTCACAATTATAAATTTTAATAATTTCTAAATTAGGAATGAGAGCTAATTCTTGAAGTTGAAAAGGTCGACGTTCATTAAATTTTATAGAAACAAGTCTAATATCATTTAATGTATTAAAATGTAAAGAAATTGGTTTCCAAAGTTTACGAAAATCCCTTTCGAAACATTCAATAGATATAGCTTTTAAATTTTGTTGAGTTTTAATAAAACAAGCCATATTTCTAACTATTGAATCAATACAAATATCAATATTTATCAAACAAATTTTTAATTTTTGAACTTTTTTAGCAACCATCAAGGCTGATTGTAAAAGATTTGATAATTCAATAGCTCCATCATCTCCAACATTACAATGAAATGTTTGAATTGTTGAAAGACATTTTTCTGCTCCTGAAAAATTAAAGAAATTGACAAATTGAGTTTCATATAAAGTAACTTTTTGAATTGCTTTAGCTCTCATCATAAAATTTCCCAAAAGAGCACAATATATTGCCATAATTCTACGTTCTTTTTCAAAAAAGTCAATATCTGGTCGAATAGTTTGTTCTACCCAAATTTTAACTCCTGAAAATATAACATTTGGATCAAGATGTCGTAAATAAGAAGGATAATCAAATGCAATAGATGATGAATTTGTAACAAGTCCAAGATTTTTCAATACAATAGGAGGTAAACATTTGAGGTATGTATCTATTAATAATTCATATCCTTCGCCTGTTTCACAATTTTCGAAAGGATCCCCCCATAGTTCAGGCGTAAGTGTTTCACACCAGTAACGATTAATTAAAACCAGTGAACGTTTAAAGCCTATATTATATTCTAAATTATTATAACTATTAAAAATTTTTCGAAGACAAATTTGAGGAAGAGTAGCTGCTACTGCTGCCATTTTTTTTTTTTTGTTCAAAATTGTTCAAATTGTTCAAATTGTTCAAATTGTTCAAATTATTCAAATTAGTAGTATATTAATAACTTTACGAAAAAAAAAAAAAAAAAATTATTTGGTTATTCTTTTTATATATGTCACGGGGTTAATTCCGAGATAATGTTCTGATAAGATTTAATGCATAATTGTGTTAGAGGTCTTACAGGTTGGAGTCAGGTATTTAACTGAATTTGTCTTTATCATTGTATATTTTCGGTAGTAACATATGATGGTTTTACTTAAATGTATATGTATATAAACCTCAAATTGGGGTTGTGATTGGCGGTCAAATATACTATTATTAGTTCAATTGCATTATTTGATTTTTTAATATTAGTGTTTATCTCCCGTATTTAAATTCACATCAATATAGGTCGCAAAAGGCGCGCGCGCTTTAATGTTAATATTATTATATTATAATGTTAACATTTTTTAATTCAGTTTTTTTTTTTTTTCGATATATAATAATTCTTTTTTTTACCAATATTATCATTAGTCATCCAAAATCAATCGTCTAGGTAAAAAGATCACGCAACACCCCGATATTATCAACTCCTTGCATATTGATTTATACCATTTATAAATTATTGTATAATGCCATATTTCTATAATGAACGATTTCATATCGATAAACTAACTACTTCAATCATGATGACCAGCATAAGTCAAATACTGTATCAGGTATTATATATGTACGTACATAAGTACGTGCGTGCATAAAATAATGGCAAAATTCTTTATTAACATTAACAATTATGGGTTTAACTTGATTTAGATTTGAAATACATATGAAATAAATATGAAATAGTTTTAGTGTAACTATTTTTGCATATTATCTAAGTGGCGACAAACATGTCCAGAACTTTCTATGTAAAAAAAATTCAAGAATGTCTAAATTGTTTTCATTTATTAAGTACTACGATAATTCGAAGCAATTCATTTAAACCCAAAATCATCGAAAAAAGATATATTTTTTTTTTCTTGAGATATTGGCGTTATACGTATAAAGATTTAATATTTATTATATTTATTTCAGATTTCACATTAAAATGTGCTATTGTTGAAATAAACGCCAATATTTCATCCTTTATTAGCAATTTTGGATTTAAATGAATAATTCGATCTTTAACATTTGTTTAAGCCCAAAATCATCGAAAAAGATTCAGTAACTAATTCTTGAGAAAACAAATACATGTTTTTTTTTCATTACCTCTTGGACATGTTACACGAAAAGGTAAGGTTAATAGCTCCAAAAATTTTACTATGAGAACTTATTGATTTAATTCATTAAGTATGTGTAGCTTATCGTTATACAATTTTTATGATATGTACAACCCTGCCCCTGAATGATTGTAACATTTAACTGTTGATCCGTTGTCGATTTTAGTAGTATTTGCCCAAATCTAAAATTATTGATAATGGGTTAACCATTTCTCAAATTTTCCGGAAATTTTTGTTAAAGCAAACTAGTGTTTTATCACAATAAGTATATACCTTTTAATTTCATTTCATTAATTGCTATCATAAAGATTATTTGTTTTCGTACGTACTGTACGTATTTTTGTTGAGTAAAATACCCAGGGTATCATAAAATATTTAATTAAGCCAGGTACTACTGGACTATACTAGGGGGGTACTATAATCGAAGAAGGTACTAGACTATAATAAATAGGTCTTTACTATACTTGTACTTATTTAATTTAAAAATATATAATTTGTCATATAGTACCCGGACCCTTAATCGTTATACCGAAATTATTAAAAAAAAAAAAAGGGGGTATCATAATGCTAAGGGGCATTTTACTCCACAAAATACGGTAGCATTTACGGTATATTTACATGATGAGTGTTGCCAAGGGAAAACTTGACTTTTTGTCTTTCAATTATATTTTGTGCCCTGAGTGCCGTCTGGGAAAAATTTATTAAGCCCGATGATAGATTTCCCTATACGGCACTCAGGGAACAAACTGGACATAAATAATTAAATCCCGTGATGGCAAGTTAACCTTGGCAGCACTCATATGCAGTATCTCAATCATCGGTCAGGGACATTAACTAAACTGTTTGACCGACGGTTAAATAACCGGTTATACCCAATCAATTACTTTATCAAATATTCAATGAAATAGCTAAATATGTGAGAAAATAATTACACTGCATTAAAGAATTATGGAAGAAAAGTAACCTATTTAAAAAAAAAAAAAAATACTATGCTCAAAGAGATACATAAAAAAATTTTTTTAATATTACTAATCATATTTATTATTGGTGAATATGTAAAATACGTAAGTACGTACGTATTTGATACTACCATTATATAGATGGGTTTGTGTTCAACAAGCTTATTATTTACTGTGTCTCCAATTGAAATATGTATAATGAATGCAATAATTATTTGTGTTTCATACCGAATTTTAACAATGATTGTACTGTAAAAAATTTATTTATTTATCAAACTTTTTATATCAACCGGTCAGGTAAGAACTTTAACCGATTAATATCGGTTATGGTTATAACCGGTCATTGACCAGTTATAACCGTAACCAAACTCATCCCTAGTAAACTGATCTACGATTAGCTTAATCGGATCCATGATTAGATAAATTGATCCATGAACGTTCAAATTTACTGAATTATTTGGTCAAAATTTAATAACTTATTTAAAATTATAATCCATTCTCTATGACTACTTAATCCAGCATCAATCGATTCAATTTTCGATGAATCAAAAGTAGAGGACAGTTCACCTATAAACCACACATCAAGCATAGCTGCGCTTAATAAAATTAAGAAATCACTTTACAATCACGCAATAATATTTAGCAGATTCGCTCATTTTCAAATAAGTTAATCTAAGAGCACTTCTTGCATGGATTAAATTTCTAGTGTTTTATTGAAATCTGCATGTGATTCTTCATATCTACCCAGATTTTGATAAGCACACCCAAGGCAATATAATACCATTGCATATTCCATTAAACATCTTGGTTCGATATTCAATAATTCATTTAAGTCCGCAATCGTTCTTCACATTTGTTCATCTTTTGATAGGTAAAGAATGGCCAGTTAACGATTTATTTTTATTGCGGTTTGCAAAATTATGTAAATTTGCAGCTCATCAAAATAAAAAAACCGAGATGATTTCTGATTTCCGGTATCGTATAAGCGAGAAATGACATTCGCATGCAGATTTCGAAACTCGGATTCTTCAAAACTAGCTTACATGGCCTTGAATCAGCGCTCATGATCGTTCTGAATTAACGCGCAACTAATATAACATGTAATTTATTTATTATTACGACCAATGATATGCAGCCGACCCTCCATAAGCATAACCCCATAAGGTAACCGTTAATTCAGAAAAAAAGAATCTTTGCTCAAATTACTTACCGAACCTTTGCTCAAATTACTTATTAAACCTTCGCTCAAATTATTTTTTTTTATATAACTTGCTGGAACCTTTGCTCAAATTATTAATTATGCCTTCACTTAAATTATTTTTTTATAAAACTTATTAAAGCTTTGCTCAAATTACTTATTAAACCTTTGCTCAAATTACTTATTAAACCTTTGCTCAAATTACTTATTAAACCTTTGTTCAAATTATTCTTTTACATAACTTACTAAACCTTCGCTTAAATTATTTTTTTATATTACTTATTAAACTTTCGCTTAAATTATTTTTTATATAACTAATTAAACTTTCACATAGATTTTTTTTTATATAGTTCAACAAATATTACTTAAGTTATCTTATATATTAATATTCCTCCAAAGATAACTTTCAAGCCAACTTTTATAATTAAACAAAAGAACTTGAAAAAAAATCGTTAGATTTAATTGTCCTTTCACGTATAGTAAGATATCGTTCCAGTTCTATGGCTTGTATTAATTCCAATAGTTCGTCAATTTCTTTATCCAGAACTGCCTTATTCGTGCTAGTTGAGTATTCATTCATAAGTGTCTTTAAAAGATTATTTATTTGTTTAATTTGACGTTGTCGATGTGAAATTTTAGGCATGCTAAGCATAAAACGATATTAGAAGCAGTATTGATTAACAATAAAATAATTTATATAGGGGCTTTGCAGTAGAAAATGCCTAAATGCTATATATATTATATATAGCATTTAGGCCTTTTCTACTGCAAAGCCCCTATATAAATAAGTGTATTCGAATTTTATTTAAAAAATAAGATTTGTACATCCCTTATTCTCTTACTGTATTTGATAATAAATACGTCTTCTTATTTTATCAAAATAAGATTTGCGAATTTAATTCTGAAACCCCCTTATTATTTGAATTTCATACCAAGATTGATTAATAAAAATTTATGATTGAAAATAACATTTCAGTTAAATATATTAGGTCTTCACATTTGTAACTTATACTAATTTCGCAAAAATAATAGAAATTAAAAGAAGACAGACACCACAACTAAATGGAATAATTTTAAAATAGCAAATTTATTATTGGTCTTTAAGATAACAATGGTTAACAGAGTCGATTATTACTCACAGTATTGATAAAACAATTTATCCAGTGAATTAATTAGCATAAAACTTTTAGGATTTTTTACTAAACTGGAATATTTCATATTCTTCCACTGAAAACTATGACTCTCCACCATTTTCAAATGTAGATGCATTTCTAATTCGTTTTTCATATGATGCTTGCGCATGTCAACATTTTCTATTTGATTAAAACCATTTGACATAGTCTTTAAAGCTAAAAAATTTTCATAAGTCCAGTTTTTAGAATCGGATGGTAGACCAGGATTTTGAGCAAATCCCATTCAATAACACGGTTCCAAATTTTTACTTCTTTCATTTGTAAATCATCTCGACTAATAAGTGAAATTAAAGCATTTTCTTAAATTCTTCCGTCTTATCAGGATATTATATATCATTGCACCATTTTTGTAATTCTTGAAGTTTTTTATTTTGGAAACTTTTTTATAAATACGAATAAAGTTTAAGCGAAGCCAGTGAGTTTCTGTTTCAATTAAACGAGTTTCAATGTACATAGCTAATTCATCGAAAATGAATTCAGAAGAAATGTGCAAAAGATCAAAAATAAATGACGCCCTAAGATTCTCAAGTAAGATAATTTCTCCGTAGATCTATCTTTGTATAAAATTAATTTATATTTTAGATTTCTTATGTTTTTTTCTTGCAACATGATATAAATCATAATATAAAATAACTTACTTGGTAATAATTTCAAATTTTTATATAGAAACATTTATTTAAATCAAGTGTTTAGCTATTCTTGTCTTTACTAATATTTGCCAATTCATACGAAAGTATAAAAATCTGTATCTTAAAAGTGCTGAATGTGATTGGAATATTCTAACACTTGGTGATTCATAAACCTTAATGATTATATTAAAATATTGTAATCAAGAAGTCCAAGATAATTATCTGAAAGTTTTTAAATAATTTTACTGTCATTTTTAATGTGTATAAAATAATCATCGTTATTAGTCCGGAGCGAAGCGGAGGACTCTCTATTTTTACGTAAGGGTTTAATCAGCAAATGTTTGTCTGTCCGGCCGCATCATATGATATACAACCAATCACATTCAACTGATCGACAAAAACAATAACAGAACGTAATCAACTTATATTGCTATATTGATGTTAAATATAATATATAGTGTATATATTAAATATTGGCCCCGGACATACAATGCTGTGCATTTACCTAGTTAGATTAACATCAATCTAAAAGGTTCCAATAACGTTTGACGGTGTAACGTAGAGTCCTTTTTTTCAAAAAAATTTATATATATAAAAAAATATCATTGAAACAAGAGCCATGCTTATAAAAATGCCCTTAAGGGTATCCTCAAACAACACGCTCGATATGATTAGCTAATGATTGAGACAGTGCTCAACTATTATAATTAGACCATTGCTGATGACCATTGAATTATACTCACGTATCTTCCTCAATGTGGTTAATTTTGATCGTAATGATGCTCAAGTTTTACAATAATTAAAATATTGATTGCAATCGATGCTTGAGCAAGAAAAAAAAAACGGTAAAATACAATCTACGACAATTTCAACTTCTGGTTCTTCTTTCGAATATTTACTACAAACCAACAAAACACAAAAACATGCCTTTTTTATTTGTGACGTAGATTTTTAGCATAAGACATTAAAAAGGTAATAATTCGTCGACATTGGGTATCGATAATTTTTCTAATCAAATCAATGAAAATTTTCGACTAATGAGCGCAACTTATGGAATATATGGAATGGAATGATAAAAACCCTTGATCGGTTAAACGATCTGCTATTTTCTTTCTTAAACTTTCATCACATGTTTTATTCATTGAAATAATTAATACAATTGACTCAACCATTTTTTTAAGAATTAAATTTACTTTCAGACCCATTCCGAAAGGTTGACTAGGGTGGTTAAGAACATTCTAAAACAAAAATCTCGAGCTTCGAACCTTAGTCACTGTTTCGAAATGTGAATTTAAAATTATGCATGTTTGCAACCGACTAGTCTGCATAAATTTCTGCATAAATTTTATACCGAAATTTTCTCAAATTGACACAACTTAAAAAAAAAGGAATTATAATCTTTTTTTTTTTTTTTTTGAATCTAGACATGCATAACAGATGAATTAAATAAACGCGATTTTGAAAAAATTTCATTTGTTGGATTTATTGTACTGTCTAATGTAATTTATGCAACATTATCTTCACCATCGCACGACATCATTAACTTAATTTTATTCACGCTAATCAATTTGATAAAACATTTAAGTATCAAGGTATTTGAAATAAGTCTACCAATTTTTCATGTCTTTTTTTTTTTTTTAATCTGCATTATATATAAGAACATACAAATTTAATATTTGTGATGACTGGTGACTAGTAACACTGCCAGTTTTTTTATATCAATTTGTGATAACAAGGAATTTAAAAGTTTATTTATGGACTTCAAGATACTGTATATCACCGAAAAGTAATACTTTTTCATGAGACTTCCACTTAATTGTAAATCCATGGGCCAATTTTATTTTAGCTAAAAAATCATTCATATATACTTTATTTTGTTAAGTTATTTATTATTTATATTATACAGTATAATATATCACAGAATAATACTGTAGTATACAAAGCACGAAGTCTAATAATTTATTATGTGAGGTCAATTAAATGGAACTGAACACAATTGGTGGTCAAATTTTTCATATTTACAAACGCGTAGTACTTTAAATCATTCAAGTTCAAAAAATTTTAACTTCTAACTATTAAATCAGTACATCTTTAACCGTGACAATTAAGAAAAACTCGAGAAAACAAACATCACAACTAAACGAATTAATTTGTTTTAGATAAAAAATTGCAATTTATTATTAGCTTCTGAACAAGATGGGAGAATGTTAATAGTCACATTTTAAACTATAATAAATAAATTATTATTCACAATATTGATAAAAAAAATTTTATTCAGTGAATTAATTAGCATAAAATTCTTAGGATTTTTTATTAATCTGGAATATTTCATATTCTTCCACTGAAAAATATGATATTCCACTTTCAAATGTAGATGCATTTCTAATTCGTTTTTCATATGATCCTGGCATTAGAGCTGTTAACGGCTCATTTGAAGCCGGCTTCAGCTGCATAATAGAGCCAAGCCGGCCCAAGTCGAGGAGCTGCAGTATTGAGCTGCATCTTAGAGTTGCAGCTTAATTTGCGGCTTGAGATATAACTTAGAGCCGCAGCTTAGCTGTGGCTCAGCTTAAGCCGCAGCTCATTAATTACTATTACGTGCCGATCGAATTTCACATGATTATACACATTACTGCGGCCGAAGTCGATTTCGGGAATAATATGATATACGCAATTTAATAAGATCAGGTGACTAAGATATATTACAATGCCATGTAAATCGTAAACTTTTAATTCCTATTCTTTGGCACGATCCATTTTCGCTCAAACGAAGCCCTTATTCATTTCTAATTATTTTTCGACGAAAATTCATTCTTAAAAATTGTGTAAAATTTCGATTCCTATCCTTTGGCAAAATCCATTTTCGTTCAAACGAAGCCTTTATTCATTTCTAATTATTTTTGACGAAATTTTAGTTTTAAAAAATTTCAATTCCTTTTCTTTGGCAAGATCCATCTTCATTCAAACGAAGCCTTTGAAAATATAAAGATCTGTATCTTAAAATTGCTGAATATGCTTGGAATATTTTAGTATTTAGTGATTCACCAACTTTAATGATTATGTTAAAATCTTCTTTGTCATCAAGAAGTTCAAGATAATTATTTGAAAGTTTTTCAAAGAATTTTACTGTCATATTAAACAAGTGTAAAACCTTAATTATCGTTATTTGATCAATGTCAATCTAAATAGTGTCTAAAATTGCTGAATTAGATAATGCATGTAACGTTTGACAGAAGTTCATTGCAAAATTCGAGGCATGAAGCCCTTAAACTAGGTTAACTGGAGTCCGATATTATAAATAAACTAACTAAATTTTTACAATATATTTAATAATTAATGAAATCGATATACTAATATAAAAAATCAATTATGCCAATAGGAATAATATCACGTGGCGGACAGACGGACATTTTTCAAATAAAGGTCTAGTTTGGACATAACATAAAACTTTACTGTCATGTGATAGTAAAAGAATTTTTGGAAGTTTATTTAGGTTAGGATTAGGATATATAATAATGATAGATTTTAAAGGCCTTAATAGTATAATCGTTCAGGGAAAACTTTTTGTTAATGCGCAGAAGTGGCTTCTTAAGCATATTTTGCGATTTTGACAAATGAACGTTTGTTTTGAATCTTCCGGATAATGTTATTTCTATTGGCCAACTTTACTGTCGATCATAACGTGGCGGCAAAATTTTTATGGCGATACTGGCCAATTACAAAAAGTCCCGTGGCGGACGGATATTTTTTAATCAAGTCTATAGCCAATCACAGTATAGTCACGTGGTGGATATACGGTCATTTAACGTCCTCTCTACGCTTCAGACAATAAAAAAAAAATCCATACTTGAGCCTCGAAATGTGAATTTAAAAATATTAATGTTATTTACAGCATGAATTTTATACCGAAATTTTTCAATTTGATACATTCTACAGCCATGTTGGCACAACTTAAAAAAAGAAAATGATAATCATTGTTATAATTTTTTTTTTTTTTTTTTTTTTTTTTTTTTTTTTTTTTTTTTTTTTTTTTTTTTTTTTTTTTTTTTTTTTTTTTTTTTTTTTTTTTTTTNNNNTTTTTTTTTTTTTGAATCTAGACATTGCGCAGATGACTTTAAATGAACTTGATTTAAAAATTTTTTTGTGTACTGTATTTAACTTTCCCATATAAGTGCATATCGCCTAATCGGTCTAATGCAATTTATGCGACATTATATTTACCATCGAACGACTTTATTAACTTAATTTTATTCACGTCAATCAATTGGATAAAACATTTAAGTATCAAGGTATTTGAAATAAGTCGAACAAGTTTGCAGTGACTTATTGTCCTTTTTTTTTTTATTAATTTGTATTAAATATGTGAAATAATAATTTATAAACTGAGATATTTTGAAATCATTATGGCGTGTTTGTAAATTTAATTAAGATTAAACTCTAGAAAAAAAATTCCAATCTATAATAAACAATACGTCTATCCATTTTCCCTACCATATCCCATTTTAAAATTTCTTTACAATTCAGATAACCTTTATAGTTAAGAACATACATTTGTGATGATCGGTAGTAATATTTGACAGTTTTTTATATCAATTTTGTGATAACAATTAATTTAAAAGTTCATTTATGGTCTCAAAGATATACCGCCGAAAAGTAAATACTCCTTTTATTTAATTGTAAATACATGGAATCGTTTGATCTTTTTTACTTTCAAATATTTTAAAAACAATTTTAGCTAAAAATCATTCATAAATACTTTATTTTGTTAAGTTATTTGTATTATATTGTATAATATATCACAGAATAATAATATATAAAACATGAAGTCAAATTATTTATTATGTGAGATCAATTAAATGGTACACTATTGGTGGTCAAAATTTTCATATTTACTAACGCGTAGAACTGTAAATCATACAAATTCAATAAAATTTGATTTCTAACTATTACAGTAAATCAGTACATCTTTAACACTTCTTTAACCGTGGCAATTAAGAAAAATTCGAAAAAAAACTGACATTACAAATAATTTTGTTCTAGATAAAAAATTGCAAATTTATTTTTAGTCCTTAAGATAGCAATGCAAAGAAGGTTAACAGAGTCTCATTTTAACTTATATAAAGAAAATTATTCAGTGAATTAATTAGCATAAAACTCAGGATTTTTTACGAATTTGGAATATTTCATATTCTTCCACTGAAAAATGTGCTATTCATCGCTTTCAAATGTAGATGCATTTCTAATTTGTTTTTCATATGAAAGTTGTTTATTCCACATGTTCTATCTTGATTAAAATCATTTGACATAGCTAAATCTCAGCCAGCACCAAATAGAGGGCCACAATGATAATTACAATACACGATTTAAAGCAGAATTTGGATGGTACCATTTTTCAATGAAAAAATAAAGCCATCATTGCAACACCTGCAACTACAATTAGCTGATTTATCCCAACCGATAAGATTATAACCACCAATTTCATCAGTAGTACCTTTAACCTTCATAACTACAACAAGATATCAAATAAATTTAAAATGAATTTGCAGTAAACCTATCTCTAGTTCCACGAAGAAACAATTTAAATTCGTATGGATTATTTGTTAAGGAATATGTATTCTTTTTTATCAATCCATGAAGCAATTTCTCCTGCATGTGCTTCAATTGTTGATGATACTTGTCAATTTGGTGACATAAACTTCCTTGTTATATCATCCCAAAGTTTTTTTCTAGAATTTGTTGGTATGATTGTACATTATCGTTAACTTCATCACTAAACATCTGAAAATATCGAATATGGGGCAAGCAATTTTGTAAAGTGGTCATTAAAGCTAAAGAATTTTCATGAGATCAGTTTTCAGAATCGGATGGTAAACCAGGATTTTGAGCAATTCCCCATTCAATAACACGATTCCAAATTTTTACTTCTTCCATTTGTAATTAATAAATGGACTAACACATTTTCTTGAACCGTGTTAAATTCTTCCGAGTCAAAAATCTTATCAGAAAAATATTATTTTCCGGAGCGTAGCGGAGAACTTTATATGTTTACGTAAGGTGATACAAAAGTTACATTTTTAATGCAACAATAATCGTAATATCAAAAATGTAACTTCTGTATTTGGTGCCTGTCCGCATGCGTATAATAGTTACATTTTTGATGCATTTTATTGGTTTGATTTGTGTTGCATAAAAAATGACATTAGATCTTAGTTTTGGACACACAATGCTGTGCATTATTCTAGTATATAGTTTATATATCATTGCACCATTTTTGTGATTCTTGAAGTTTGTTATTCTGGAAACTTTTTTATAACTGCGAGTAAAGTTTAAGCGAAGCCAATGGGCTTCTGTTTCAATTAAATGAATTTTAAAATACTTGGCTAATTCACCGAAAAAAATTCAGAAGTAATGAGCAATAAGCTCAAAAATAAATGATGCATTATGGTTTTCAAGTAAGAATATTCCTCCGTAGATATATCTTTGTGTAAAATTAATTTATATTTTAGATTTCTTTTTGTAACATAATATAAATCGTAATATAAAATAACTTACTTGATAATAATTTCAAAATGTTGCCCAGTAACATTTTTTAAATCAAGTGTTTTAATGTTATTCTTGTCTTTACTAATATTCGCCAATTCATTACGAAAATATAAAGATCTGGATCTTAAAATTGCTGAATGTGCTTGGAATATTTTAGTATTTGGTGATTCACCAACATTAATGATTATGTTAAAATCTTCTTTGTCATCAAGAAGTTCAATATAATTATTTGAGAGTTTTTCAAAGAATTTTACTGTCATTTTAAACGAGTGTAAAACCTTAATTATCGTTACGTATTTGATAACGTCAACCTAAATAGTGTCTGAATTGGTCGATAATGCATGTAACGTTTGACGGCGCAACGCAGAAGATCATTGCTAGATTCGAGGCATGTCATGCCTATAGAGATTGCATAAGAAATCCGTGCCTCTAGTGATCATTATTAATTCACGTTAATATTTAAGCAAAAAAAAATCATTTACTGTATAAACTATGTATTTAAAATAAGTCATTCAAATTTAGAAATATGAAAACATTTAATCCATCAGCATCACTTAAGTTTTTAATAAATATCATGTAATACAACTTGATTTCTAATTATTAAAATTAGGTAATGGTTCAATGCATAAAAAGTCCCGTAACTTGATAGCTTTAAAAATCATGAAACGTCAACATATTGGTCCTGTGAGCTGCTTTTCAAGAAATTATTTAAATTTCATAACAAGATTGATTAACCAAAATTTATGTTTGGGAATAACATTTTCGTTAAATATATTAGGTATACTGTAATGGTTGTTTGGGAGAGCGGAGAAAATAATATAGACAATAGTGCCAATTTACACTCCAACCGTGTACGGTGAGAGAGAGATATATATATATAAGATTATCGAAGTCACGAGGGTGTAATTTAAAGTGAATATGCTTTATGTGGAGACCGAATGAATGGTCTATCACTAAATCACCACAATAATAAGTAGACGCTGACGCTGGTGATGCTAATATGGGGGATATCAATAAATTGATATCAATAAGAATAATAATAATAAAGTATGATATCAAGGGAAGGTGGGATCAAAATGTGTATCACGGGTTTATGATAGGCCGATTTATAGTCGTGTATCAGTCAGGTGATATTTAAGGGCAGCGATGTGAGCAAGGTTAGGAATTTTCTCGTAGGTGATTTGTTAACAAGGTAAAGTGAGTTCTATATCAACTATCGGTAGGCCGATATGCATCACGTGTATAATGACGGAGTATTACAAGGTCTCGTTACACAGAATTCGAGTCTTAATAAAGCCGATTCGAGGTTACAAGTCAATTCAGTCCGTCGAATTGAGTTACGAAAAGGGTTATTAAAGTTACAAGTCGAATTCAAAGATAAGTATAATTTCGTTTATTAAAAGAAAATAGGATTTATTCAATAATAATAGGGAAATTCTTTATTATAATTCATAGAACTGGATGGCCTCTTTCGTTATCGAACTTGAGGCCTTTATATATATTTTGAATTCTACCTAGATTTACGCGGCTTGGACCATACTATTACTACGTTTACGCTATACTGACTACATTTACTTCGTTACACTTTACACTTTCGTTGCTGGGCTATGCATACTTCTATACTTTCATATCCGCCACGCAGCCTCAACTACGCTCACGTAGTGGGCTTTTTTAGTTACTTTTAGCCCAACAGGCTCAAACCACTACGTACACGTAGTCATCCTTATGTTTAAATGCAATCAAAATGACATTCATATGATTAAGCCACCCAGCCACCAATCTTTACCATTTTCGTATAAGGTATGAAATGTACGAGAAGATTCTTATAATTTTACTAAATTAGGATAATCACGTTTTTTTTCTATGAATTTACGGAAGAGGTACCACGCAAGATAAAATTTTATTTACGATAATACCAAAATTCAAATTTTAATTCGTTACACTACACATTTATAATCCTAATTTCGCAAAAATAATAGAATAAATTTAAAAACAGCAAATTTTTATTATTAGTCTTAAATAACAGTGGGAAAAAAATTAACAGAGTCATATTTTAAGCTATAATAAATAAGATTATTATTCACAATATTTAAAACTCTTGGATTTTTTTATTATTCTGGAATATTCTATATTCTTCTATCGAAATATATGAAAATCCATCACTTTCAAATGTAGATGCATTTCTAATTCGTTTTTCAAAAGATTTTTGCTCATGCCAACATTTTCTATCTTGATTAAACAAACCATTTGACATAACTAAATTATAGCCAGCACCAAATATTGGGCCATAACCACTGGAACAGTAGAGAACATTTCGTGGTCGTGTTATACGGCTTAAATAGAATTTTGAATAATACCATTTTTCAATGAAAAAATAAGCTAACTTTGCAACTTCTATAATAACAATTAACTGATTTATCCCAACCGATAGGATTATAACCTCCAAGAATTTCGTCAGTACCTTTACCTTCATAACCACAACAATTTGTGTTTGCTTATCACATAATTTCCAAAATGAATCTGCAGTAAAACCATCTCTAGTTCCGCGAAGAAATAATTTAAATTCATATGGACTATTTGTTAAGGGATAGGTATTTCTTTTTTATCAATCCATGAAGCAATTTCTGCTGCATNAAATAAGATTATTATTCACAATATTTAAAACTCTTGGATTTTTTTATTATTCTGGAATATTCTATATTCTTCTATCGAAATATATGAAAATCCATCACTTTCAAATGTAGATGCATTTCTAATTCGTTTTTCAAAAGATTTTTGCTCATGCCAACATTTTCTATCTTGATTAAACAAACCATTTGACATAACTAAATTATAGCCAGCACCAAATATTGGGCCATAACCACTGGAACAGTAGAGAACATTTCGTGGTCGTGTTATACGGCTTAAATAGAATTTTGAATAATACCATTTTTCAATGAAAAAATAAGCTAACTTTGCAACTTCTATAATAACAATTAACTGATTTATCCCAACCGATAGGATTATAACCTCCAAGAATTTCGTCAGTACCTTTACCTTCATAACCACAACAATTTGTGTTTGCTTATCACATAATTTCCAAAATGAATCTGCAGTAAAACCATCTCTAGTTCCGCGAAGAAATAATTTAAATTCATATGGACTATTTGTTAAGGGATAGGTATTTCTTTTTTATCAATCCATGAAGCAATTTCTGCTGCATGTATTTCTGGTCGGTGATTCTGGTGTTAAAAGTTTACGAAGTGGGAGAATTGTTGATGACACTTGCCGATTTGGTGAAATAAACTCTCTTGTTATATATTCTCAAAGATCATTTTCTGAGATTTGTTTATTTGGTTGTACATTATTATTATTAGAGATATATGAAAATAGCGGATATAATTCAATTCATTATGAAAATATAAAGATTTTATCTTAAAATTGCTGTTTTTGTTTGGAATATTTTGATATTTAGAGATTCGCCAATTTTAATGGTTATATTAAAATCTTCCTTGTCATCAAGAATTTCAAGATAAATTACTTGAAAGTTTTTCAACTAATTTTACTGTCATTTTAAATGCGTGTATAACGTTAATCTAAATAGCATTCAAAAACTTCAAAATTGAACGAGATTTTAGGTAACATTTAGCGGTATACACGTAGAAGGATCTATGAATACGTATCCTTATTAAATGAATACAAAAGTGAACACTTGGTTACACGAAATACGTGAATATTCAACGAATATTTAATTGCACGAAATTTGTGAACAATTGAGGTAATATATTTGGTCATTTCGAGTATCCATGTGAAATTCGGATATTCATTTAAAACTACTCGTGCACATCCAAACTTGTAAAGGTTTATTGAACTGTCATAACGGATGTTCAAAGGATCCGATTCTACTAAAAACATGTCATTTTTCAAAATATTTATATAACTTGTATGTTGTAACTCATATGCATTCTTACCACAGATGTCAATTGGCCTAAATTATCAGTGCAGATGAGTTAATGCCAGCCAAGTAGTTGAGATTTGAGTGCCTTAGTTGTCACTAAGGTGAATTGACGTTCGAGGCACAATATATAAAAATTGTTGAACAAAAAATTTCGTAGGCATACCTACAAAACAAAAAAAAAAAAAATCAGAAGCGTTGCCTAATTTTTTATCCGTGTCTCGAACGTTAATTATTGCCTCGAAATAAAATTTAATACTGCATGTTATTAGGCTAGTCGTCATAAATTTTATAACTTGTGTAATACAGTAGGTGACATCAAATAACAATTTCGAAAAATTTTATTCATTATATTTAATATTTGCATTTTTGACGATGGAAAAATAATATATAATGCAATGAAATTTGAACCATAGTTAGAGCGTCCAGGATTATTCTGCTAGCATAATTTAGCATAATTCAAGTTTACTAGCATAATTATGCTAGCAGCAGAATTAGCAGAATTTATATTTGCTTGCATAAAATTGAGCATAATTTGGGCAGTTTATTTATTATAGCCCATAGCAAAAGCAGGGGGTAGGAATGATGATAATAAAACTTCTTTTGTGTACAAATCAGGTTTCCTTCAATGTTAACTAGAAGTGCAATTATACTTCTAGTCATGCCTACTTAATTCAGGAGAACCCGTATAAACTTTTATTTCACATAAAATCGCGACAGAGCCTTTCTTCACTGCAATTACTCTGAGAGCTAAAATGTTCTTTCTTCACCGTAACCACTCTGAAAAGCTTGTCCCGATTCTTCTAACATTAATAAATACAAAAGGTGAATATCTGAATAAATGAAATTAATAAAAATAAACGAAATATATTTCCCTCGAGATTCCATTGTTCAATTTTAATAAGGGAAATAATCAAATTGTTGTAAACAAACAATATTAAATATAATTTTACTTTACATAAACCTCTCAAATTTAAGCAATTTAATCAGCTAATTTCATATATAATTATTGAGATTTAAAATTTTTTAAGTAGAATAATTATATGTTTAAATCTTGACCAATATGTAGGAATAATGATAATAAAACTTCTTTTATGTACAAATTGGGTTTCCCTCACTGTTAACTAGAACCACTTAACTCTGGAAAACCCATATAAACTTCTATTTCACATAAAATCGCGGCGAGCATTACTTCACTGCAATAACTATGAAAGCTAAAATCATCTATAACAATTACACAAAAAAGCGATTCATCTCTTTTCTTTAAGGTTTTGATTTCTTTGCGTAATTCTCCGATTTCTTCAAATAATGCTAAATTCTACAAAATTATAATAAAAAATATAGCATATGATACGTATATTTAATATGGACAGTATATTAATATAAAAAAACTTACCCGATTGATCAATACACAATTTTCTTGCTCTAATAAACGACAACGTTCTACACTATTATTTTCTAACAACGCATCATAATCTTTTTTAAGAGTAGCATGATTCTTCAGTAAACTTTCATGCGTATCAGGTAATTTTTTGTGCCTTTCAGTTAATGATGCGATAACACCTCTATCCGGATTTATATATTCGGATTTAAATTTAAATCCGGATATATACTATGATAAAACCGGATAAATCCGGATATAAAAAATATATCCGGATAGAGGTATTAACTCTACGATTTGTTTATTGTTTTTAATTAACTCGGTTTTAAGCCCGTTTTTAAAATTTGCAACGTTTTTGCGTAAACTAAAAAAAAACTTATCAACAAATAAACTTTTAACTTCAAGCAAATATCTTTTAAATAAAAAATAAATTACTTCTCAGCTACTTTCTCTTTTTCTGCTAAGGCTCTTTTATGCAGAATAGGTTTGTTCAAGCTAAATTGACGTTGGGTAAACGTCTTAAAATTTTCCTTCAACTGCCAAATACTCTGACGACTTTGATCAAATACTTGTTTAACAGGATATCCATGTTCAATTAAGGGAAGATATTTTTCTTCAGCACGCGTTAACTCGTTAATAAGTCTATCGAGTTCTCTACACGACTTTATTTGACGCGAATCTACTTTAAGCAACAAATGTTCAACTCGTCTGAAATATATAAGATTTTCATATTCTAAAGCTAATCAACCATCAATCTGAGCAGGATCAAATTGAACTACTGAAGTTTTACGAATTATAGAAAGTTCATATTGCTCCCAATAACGTGGTTTGGTGTATTTCTTTTACGTGATTAACAACTTCTGTATGACTATTAAAGTTGCTTGAACAATTTGGACATTTGAATTTTTTGCCCGTGGTTTTAACAAGTTTATCACCACCGAGATGTTTTCTTCTTGGCGGCATCTTGGTGATGAGATTAAAAGTTCAGACAAAATGAAATATTGTTTATATGTAACATCAGGTTTTGTCGATCATTTATCTTGTGACATCATTCGGATACACAAAATCCATCTGTGCATATCTGTGTAACAGTAAATTATCGATTTTGCTTCTAATATCGTTTTATGCTTAACATGCCTAAAATTCCACGTCAAATTAAGCAAATAAATAATCTTTTAAAGGCACTTATGGATGAACAAGACTATTACTAAAGTTCTGGATAAAGAATTTGACGAACTATTGGAATTAATACGTGAAAGAACTATTAAATCTAGCGATTTTTTTCAAGTTCTTTTGCTTAATTATAATAGTTGGCTTGAAAGTTCTCTTTGGAAGCATATTAATATATTAGATAACTTAAGTAATATTTGTTAGGCTATATAAAAAAAAATCTAAGTGAAAGTTTAATAAGTATATAAAAAATAGTTTAAGCGAAAGTTTAATAAGTTATATAAAAAATAATTTAAACAAAGGCTTAGTAAGTAATATAAAAAAATAATTTAGGCGAAGTTTTAGAAAGTTATATAAAAGAATAATTTGAACAAAGATTCAAAAAGTAATTTGAGAAAGGTTTAGTAAGTTATGCAGAAAATAACTTAAGTGAAAGTTTAATAAATAATTTGACCAAAGGTTCAGTAAGTAATTTGAGCAAAGGTTCAGTAAGTAATTTGAGTAAAGATTCAGTAAGTAATTTGAGCGAAGATTCAATAAGTAATTTGAAAGAAGGTTCAGTAAGTAATTTAAGCTAAGATTCAGTAAGTTTTATAAAAAAATAATTTGAGCAAAGGGTTAATAAGTAATTTGAGCAAAGGTTCAGTAAGTAATTTTTGAGCGAAGGTCCAGTGTTATTTGAGCGAAAATTTTATTATTTACTCTGTATTTTGTTGTTATTAAATAGTTTGTTGATCTGCATGATAAAAAATTTTCTCAAATGGGAGTCTCTAAGCATTCCCATTTCATTTTCCGATTTCCAAAATTTTGATACGCAAATACGATATTTTTTTTTTTTTTAAACTCTTATTTATTCCCAAAATACGCTATTTTTTTAAATTCTGAAACCCCTTTCCAGAGGAAATTTTTAATAAATCGGACCAATTTATAATCCACAGGCTCAATATTACTTAATAATTTAAAATTCAAAAGTTAATGATCAAAAGATAGATAAGGGGAATAAGGAATCGATCAAAATATTGTAGGGGGTTTCAGAATTAAGATAAAATAAGCAACGCATTTATTTCAAAGAATTGACGTACAGGTCTATTTTTAAAGTATTATTTACATAATCGCTTATTAGTAGATATTTAAAGAACTAATCACGCCTATTTAATTTCTGATTCGAATTTTTAAACATAAAATATGATTTTTTTTTTTAACTCCAGCTTATTTTCGAAATAAGTTAATTCTGAAACCCCTAGTAAATTAATTTTAATTCGAACAAATTAATAAATAATTACAGTAATATTTCTTTGCAATGAATTCTGTGCCAGTTAAATAATATTGTGACCGCCCAATTATCGTTTAAATTTAAATGAGAAATCTAATCATTAAATATCAGCAATATTTCAAGTTGATCCATCTACTTTAAGTTTACATCATTCGGGTTATATATTAGATCTACTACCAATTTACTCATTTATTTATACTTATATGAATTTGACCTCGAAATCCTCAGTCCTTTAAGTTTTTTGTGTAAATAGAATAATAATACTTTTCTTCTCACTTCACATGATACAAATCATTAAAATACATTCTTATAATATTAAATGTAAATAAGTATACATTATTGGGCAAAAATTGTCGAATAACTTATAATTATTTACAGCATAAATTTTGTACCGAAATTTTACCAATTTGATACATTCTACAGCTATGCTGCGCAACTTAAAAAACGAAAAATATAATCATTGTAATAATTTTTTTTTCTTTTTTTTGAATCTTGATGGCTTTAAATAAACGTGATTAAAAAATTCTTGTGTGCTGTATTTAATTTTCCATATAAGTGCATATCGTCTAATCGGTCTAATACAGTTTATGCAACATTATATTTACCATCGAGCGACTTCATTAAACTTAAGTTTATTCACGCTAATCAATTGGATAAAACATTTAAGTATCAAGATATTTGAAATAAGTAAAACAAATTTTGCAGTTATTTACTGTCATTTTTTTTTATAAACTGAAATATTTTGAAACCATTACGGCGTGTTTGTGAATTTAATTAAGGTTAAACTCCAGCAAAAAAATTCTTGACCTTTTAGTTAATAATAAACAATACGTCTATCCATTTTCCCACTATCATATCCCATTTTAAAATTTCTTTACAGTTTAGATAACTTTTATTGTTAAGAAAATATAAATTTAATCATTTATGATGATCGGTAGTAACATTTGACAGCTTTTTATATCAAGTTTGTGATAACAATGAATTTAAAGTTCATTTATGGTCTCAAGATACCGCCAAAAGTAAATACTCCTTCATGAAACTTCTATTTAATTATAAATTCATGGAATAATTAGATCTTTTTTACTTTCAAATATTTTTATAACAATTTTAACTAAAAATCATTCATATAAACATTATTTTATTAAGTTATTTATATTATACTGTATAATATATCACAGAATAATAATATATAAAGCATGAAGTCAAAATAATTTATTATGTGAGGTCAATTAAATGTTACAGTACATTATTGGTGGTCAAAGTTTTCATATTTACTAACGCGTAGTACTGTAATCATTCAAGTTCAAAAAAATTTAACTTCTAACTATTAAATCAGTACATCTTTAACCGTAGCAATTAAGAAAAACTCGAGAAAACAAACATCACAACTAAATGAATTAATTTTGTTTTAGATAAAAAATTGCAATTTATTATTAGCTTCTGAATAAGATGGGAGAATGTTAATTGTCACATGTTAAACTATAATAAACTAAAATAGATTATTATTCACAATATTGATAAAAAATTTATTCGGTGATTATTAATTAGCATAAAACTTTTAGAATTTTTTGCTAATCTGGAATATTTCATATTCTTCCACTGAAAAATATGTTGCTCCATTACTTTCAAATGTGGATGCATTTCTAATTCGTTTTGCATATGAGGATTGTGTATGCCAACATTTTCTATCTTGATTAAAACAATTTGACATACCTAAATCACGGCCAGCACCAAATTTTGGGCCACCATAACAATAACAGTAAATTGCATATTCTGGGATTGTTACACGACTTAAAATAGAATTTTGAATAGTGCCATTTTTCAATGAAAAAATAAAGCTATCGTTGCAACTTCTATAACTAGAATTAACTGATTTATCCCAACCAATAGGATTATAGCCACCAAGAATTTCATCAGTACCTTTAACCTTCATAACTACAACAAGTTGTGTTTGTTTATCGCATAATTTCCAAAATGAATCTGCATTAAAACCATCTCTAGTTCCACGAAGGAGTAATTTAAATTCATATGGATTATTTGTTAAGGAATATGTATTTTCTTTTTTATCAATCCACGAAGCAATTTCTGCTGCATGCGCTTCATTGATAACTGTCGAAAATGGTTCTGTATTTCTGGTCGGTAATGTTGGTCTTAAAATTTTACGGGGTAGGAGAATTGTTGATGTAATTTGTCGATTTGGTGAGATAAGTTTAATTGTTATATCATCCCAAAGATCTTTTTCTAGGATTTGTTGGTATGGTCGTACATTATCGATAATCTCATCACCAGATATATGAAAATAACGAATATGGGGCAAACAATTTCGTAAAGTAGCCTTTAATGCCAGAAAATTCTCATGGGTCCAGTTTTTAGAATCGGATGGTAGACTAGGCTTTTGAGCAATACCCCATTCAATAACACGATTCCAAATTTTTACTTCTTCCATTTGTAAATCATCTCGACTAATAAGTGAGATTAAAGCATTTTCTTGAATCATGTTAAATTCTTCCGAGTCAAAAAACTTTTCAGGATATTTTACCACAATATCATTGCTCCATTTTTGTAATTCTTGAAGTTTGTTATTCTGGAAAATTTTTTGATAAATGCGAGTAAAATTTAAGCGAAGCCAATGAGCATGGGCTTCGTTTTCAATTAATTGTGTTTCAAGGTACTTAGCTAGTTCATCGAAAAGAAATTCATAAGCAATGAGCATAAGCTCAAAAATAAATGATGCATTATGGTTTTCAAGTAAGAATATTCCTCCGTAGATATATCTTTGTATAAAATTATTTTATATTTTAGAATTCTTTTTGTATTATGATATAAATCGTAATATAAGATGACTTACTTGATAATAATGTCAAATTGCTGTATAGAAACATTTTTTAAATCAAGTGTTTTAATGTCATACTTGTCTTTACTAATTTTCGTCAATTCATTACAAAAATATAAAGATCTGTATCTTAAAATTGCTGAATGTGCTTGGAATATTTTAGTATTTGGTGATTCACCAGCATTAATGATTATGTTAAAATCTTCTTTGTCATCAAGAAGTTCAATATAACTATTTGAGAGTTTTTCAAAGGAACTGTTGTGAGTCCGATATTATATATAAACTAAATTTTTACAATATATTTAATAATTAATGAAATCGATATACTAATATAAAAATAAATATTAATAAATAGTCTGAATTATCAGCCAATAGGAATAATATCACGTGGCGGACAGAGGACATTTTTCAAATAAAGGGACATAACAGTCAATCAATCTTCCCCAGTATTGCCATAAAACTTTACTGTCATACGGTAGTAACAAAATTTTTGGAAGTTTATTTAGGTTAGGATTAGAATATATAATAGTGATAGATTTTAAAGGTCTTAATAGTAAAATCGTTCAGGGAAAACTTTTTGTTAATGCGCAGAAGTGGTTTCTTAAGCATATTTTGCGATTTTGACAAATGAACGTTTGTTTTGAATCTTCCGGATCATGTTACTAGCTATTGGCCAACTTTACTGTCGATCATAACGTGACGGCAAAATTTTTATGGTGATACTGGCCAATTACAAAAAGTCCCGTGGCGGACAGACGGATATTTTTTAATCAAGTCTATAGCCAATCACAGTATAGTCACGTGGTGGACATACGGACATTTTTATGTACGTGTTCGTCCTCGCTACGCTTCAGACAATAAAAAAAAAAAATCCATACTTGAGCCTCGAAATGTGAATTTAAAAATATTTCATATCATTTACAGCATGAATTTTATACCAAAAAATTTTTTCAATTTGATACATTTCTACAGCCATGTTGGCACAACTTAAAAAAAGAAAATGATATCATTGTTATAAATTTTTTTTTTTTTGAATCTAGACATTGCGCAGATGACTTTAAATGAACATGATTAAAAAATTTTTTGTGTACTGTATTTAACTTTCCCATATAAGTGCATATCGCCTAATCGGTCTAATGCAATTTATGCGACATTATATTTACCATCGCACGACTTCATTAACTTAATTTTATTCACGTATAAAACATTTAAGTATCAAGGTATTTGAACAAGTTTGCTGTGATTTACTGTCCTTTTTTTTAATTTGTATTAAATATGTGAAATAATCATTTATAAACTGAGATATTTTGAAATCCTTACGGCGTGTTTGTAAATTTAATTAAGATTAAACTCTAGAAAAAAAATTCCAATCTATAATAAACAATACGTCTATCCATTTTCCCTACCATATACCAAGAAAAATTCGAAAAAAAACAGACGTTACAAATAATTTTGTTCTAGATAAAAAATTGCAAATTTATTTTTAGTCCTTAAGATAGCAATGGAAAGAAGGTTAACAGAGTCTCATTTTAACCTATAATAAATAGATTATTGTTCACAATATTGATAAAGCAAATTATTCAGTGAATTAATTAGCATAAAACTCTTAGGATTTTTTGCGAATTTGGAATATTTCATATTCTTCACTGAAAAATGTGCTATTCATTGCTTTCAAATGTAGATGCATTTTCTAATTTATTTTCATACGAAAGTTGTTTATTCCACATGTTCTATCTTGATAAAAATCAATTGACATAGCAGCACCAAATAGAGGACCACAATGATTATTACAATACAAGATTTAAAGCAGAATTTGGATGATACCATTTTTCAATGAAAAAATAAAGCCATCATGGCAACGCCTGTAACTACAATTAGCTGATTTATCCCAACCGATAGGATTATAACCACCAAGAATTTCATCAGCAACTTTAATCTCCATAACTACAACAAGATATCACATATATTCCAAAATGAATTTGCAGTAAACTATCTCTAGTCCCACGAAGAAGCAATTTAAACTCGCATGGGTTATTTGATAAGGAATATGTAGTTTTTATTTTTTTTATCAATCCATGAAGCAGTTTCTCTTGCATGTGCTTCATTGATAACTATCGAAAATGGTTATGTATATCTGGTCGATAATGTTGGTTTTAAAATTTTAGGGGTGGGAAAACTGTTGATGATACTTATCTATTTGATGACATAAACTTCCTTGTTATATCATCCCAAAGATTTTTTTCTAGAATTTGTTGGTATGATTGTTCATTATCGATAACTTCATCACTAGACATCTGAAAATATCGAATATTGGGCAAGCAATTTTGTAAAGTGATCTTTAAAGCTAAAGAATTTTCATGAGATCAGTTTTCAGAATCAGATGGTAGACCAGGATTTTGAGCAATTCCCCATTCAATAACACGATTCCAAATTTTTACTTCTTCCATTTGTAAATCATCTCGACTAATAAATGAGACTAACACATTTTCTTGAATCGTGTTAAATTCTTCCAAGTCAAAAATCTTAACAGGATATTATATATAGTTTATATATCATTGCAGTTTGTTATTCTGGAAACTTTTTTATAAATACGAGTAAAGTTTAAGCGAAGTCAATGAGCTTCTGTTTCAATTAAATGAATTTTAAAGTACTTGGAATTCATCGAAAAGAATTCAGAAGCAATTATCATAAGTTCAAAATAAATGATGCCATATGATTCTCAAGTAAGACTATTCTTCCGTAGATATATCTTTGTATAAATTTAATTTATATTTTAAATTTCTTTTCTTTTTTTTTTTTGTAAAATAACTTACTTGATAAAAATTTGTATAGAAATATCATTTAAATCAAGTATTTTAATGTTATTCTTGTCTTTACTAAGATTTGCCAATTCATTACGAAAGTATGAAGATCTGTACCTTAAAATTGTTGAGTGTGCTTTGAATATTTTAACATTTGATAACTCATCAACCTTATATTAAAATCTTTGTAATCAAAAGTTCAAGATACTTGTTGGAAAGTTTTTCAAATAATTTTACAGTCATTTAATGTGTGGAAAATAATAGATTAACGTCAATCTAAAAAGTGTCTAATAACGTAGAGGCACGGAATGCCCTTTTTCATAAAAATTTATACATATAAAAAAATATTGTTGAACAAACACATTTTAGAGCCATGCTTGTAGGAAACGCCCTTAAGGGTATTCTCAAACAACACGCTCTATGTGATCAACAAGTGATTGAAACAATGCTCAACTATTATAATTAGATCATTGATAATATGGATGATAGTATAATTGAATTATATCACGTATATTCCTCAATGTGATTAATTTTGGTCGTATTGATGCTCAAGTTTTACGATAATTAAAATATTGATTGTAATCGATGCTTGAGAAAGAAAAAAAAAAATAGAAAAACGATGGATAAAACACAATCTACGACAATTTCAACTTCTGGTTCTTCTTTTCAATATTTACTACAAACCAACAAAACGCAAAAACATACCTTTTTTATTTGCGACGTAGATTTTTAGCATAGGTACAGTAAAAAGGTAATAATTCGTCGACGTTGGGTATCGGTACTTGAGCAATTATTTCTTCAATCAATCAATGAAATTTTAGACCAATAAGTGCAACTTTATGGAATAGAATATAAAAACCCTGATCGGTTAAACGATCTACTAAAAAATTTTTCTTTCTTAAACTTTCATCACATGTTTTATTCATTGAAATAATCAATACAATTAATTCAACCATTTTTTTAATATCTAAATTTACTCTCAGATCCATTCAGAAAATTGACTAAGGTGCTTGAGAACATGCTAAAACGAAAAACCCGAGCCTCGAACCTTAGTCACTGATTCGAAATGTGAATTTAAAATAATGCATGTTATTTGCAACCGACTAGTCTGCATTAATTTCTGCATAAATTTTATACCGAAATTTTTCAATTTGACACAACTTAAAAAAAGGAATTATTCTTTTTTTTTTTTTGAATATAAACATGCATAACAAATAACATCAAATAAACGCGATTTTGAAAAAAATTTCATGTGTTGTATTTAACTTTCTCTCTATATTGTATATCACTTGATCTGTCTAATGTAACATTATCTTTACCATCGCACGGCATCATTATTCACGCTAATCAATTTGATAAATCATTTAAGTATCAAGGTATTTGAAATAAGTCAAACAAGTTTGCATGACTTTTTTTTTTTTATTTGCATTATATAAAAGAACATACAAATTTAATATTTGTGATGACTGGTGACTAGTAATAACACTGCCAATATCAATTTGTGATTACAAGGAATTTAAAAGTTTATTTATGGTCTCAAGATACTGTATATCACCGAAAGTAAATACTTTTTCATGAGACTTCCACTTAATTGTAAATCCATGGGCCAATTTTATTTTTAAATATTTTAACAGTAATTTTAGCTAAAAAACATTCATATATACTTTATTTTGTTAAGTTATTTATATTATACTGTGTAATATGTCACAGAATAATAATATACAAAGCACGAAGTCTAATAATTTATTATGTGAGGTCAATTAAATGGAAATGAACACAATTGGTGGCCAAAATTTTCATATTTACAAACGCGTAGTACTGTAAATCATTCAAGTTCAAAAAATTTTAACTTCTAACTATTAAATCAGTACATCTTTAAACGTGGCAAAACTCGAGAAAAAAAACATCACAACTAAATGAATTAATTTGTTTTAGATAAAAAATTGCAATTTGTTATTAATGTTAATAGCACATTTTAAACTATAATAAACTATAATAAACTATAATAAACAGATTATTATTCAAAATATTGATAAAGCAAATTTTTCGGTGAATTAATTAGCATAAAACTCTCAGGTTTTTTTTCTAATCTGGAATATTTCATATTCTTCTACTGAAAAATATGTATATCCACTACTTTCAAATGTAGATGCATTTCTAATTTGTTTTTCATATGACCTCTGTTTATGCCGACAACGTCTATCTTTATTAAACCCATTTGACATATCTAAATCGAAGCCACCACCAAATATTGGGCCAGAAACATTATAACAAAAAATTGCGTATACTGGTAGTATTACACGACTTAAAATAGAATTTTGAATGGTACCATTTTTCAATGAAAAAATAAAGCTATCATTGCAATTTCTATAATTAGTATGAACTGATTTATCCCAACCTACAGGATTATAACCACCAAGAATTTCATCAGTACCTTTAACTTTCATAACTACAACAAGATGTGTTTGTTTATCACATAAATTCCAAAATGAATCAGAAGTAAAACCATCTCTAGTTCCACGAAGAAGTAATTTAAATTCATATGGACTATTTGTTAAGGAATATGTATTTTCTTTTTTATCAACCCACGAAGCAATTTCTGCTGCATGTGATTCATTGATAACTGTCGAAAATGGTTCTGTATTTCTGGTCGGTAATGTTGGTCTTAAAATTTTACGGGGTGGGAGAATTGTTGATGTAATTTGTCGATTTGGTGATATAAGCTTCATTGTTATATCATCCCAAAGATCTTTTTCTAGAATTTGTTGGTATGGTCGTACATTATCGATAATTTCATCACCAGATATATGAAAATAACGAATATGGGGCAAACAATTTTGTAAAGTAGTCTTTAATGCCAGAAAATTCTCATGGGTCCAGTTTTTAGAATCGGATGGTAGACCAGGATTTTGAGCAATACCCCATTCAATAACACGATTCCAAATTTTTACTTCTTCCATTTGTAAATCATCTCGACTAATAAGTGAGACTAATACATTTTCTTGAATCTTGTTAAATTCTTCCGAGTCAAAAATCTTTTCAGGATATTTTACCATAATATCATTGCACCAATTTTGTAATTCTTGAAGTTTGTTATTCTTTTGATGAATACGAGTAAAATGTAAACGAAGCCAATGAGCTTCCTTTTCAATTAAATGAGTTTCAAGGTACTTTGCTAATTCATCGAAAAGAAATTCATAAGCAATGAGCATAAGCTCAAAAATAAATGATGCATTATGGTTTTCAAGTAAGAATATTCCTCCGTAGATATATCTTTGTATAAAATTATTTTATATTTTAGATTTCTTTTTGTAACATGATATAAATCGTAATATAAAATGACTTACTTGATAATTATTTCAAATTGTTGTTCAGTAACATTTTTTAAATCAAGTGTTTTAATGTTATTCTTGTCTTTACTAATATTCGCCAATTCATTTCGAAAATATAAAGATCTGTATCTTAAAATTGCTAAATGTGCTTGGAATATTTTAGTATTTGGTGATTCACCAACATTAATAATTATGTTAAAATCTTCTTTGTCATCAAGAAGTTCAATATAATTATTTGAGAGTTTTTCAAAGAATTTTACTGTCATTTTAAACGAGTGTAAAACCTTAATTATCGTTACATATTTGATTAACAACCTAAATAGTGTCTGAATTTTGTCGATAATGCATGTAACGTATTGACGACGCAACACAGAAGATCATTGCTAGATTCGAGGCATGTCATGCCTATAGAGATTGCCTTTAAATCAAGAAATCCGTGTCTCGAGCCTTAGTTACTGCTTCGAAATGTGATTTAAAATAATACATGTTATTTACAGCATAAATTTTATGCAGAAATTTTTTCAATTTGACACATACTACAGCTATCAACTTAAAAAAAGAAAATTATAATCATTGTTATAATTTTTTTTTTTTTTTTTGAATCTAGACGTTGCGTATATGACTTTAAATAAATGTGATTAAAATTTTTTTGTATCCTGTATTTAATTTTCCGTATATCGCCTGATCGATCTAATACAATTTATGTAACATTACATTTACTATCATTTAACTCCATTTTGGTCACACTAATTAATTGGATAAGACATTTAAGCATAAAATAAGTCAAAAAAAATTGCGGTTATTTACTATAGTGATCATTAATTCACGTTAATATATAAGCAAAAAAAAACATTTACTTTATAAACTAGGTATTTAAAATAAGTCATTCAAATTTGTGAATATTTACCATCAAATTTAGAAATAAGAAAACAATTATTCCATCAGCATCACTTAAGTTTTTAATAAATAACATGTAATACAACTTGATTTCTAATTATTAAAATTAGGTAATGAAACTATATATTCTGGTTCAATGCATAAAAAGCCCCGTAATTTGATAGCTTTAAAAATCATGAAAAGTCAACATATCGGTCCTGTGAGCTGCTTTTCAGGAAATTATTTGAATTTCATAACAAGATTGATTAACCAAAATTTATGTTTGGGAATAACATTTTCGTTAAATATATTAGGTCTACACATTTATAATCCTAATTTCGCAAAAATAATATAATAAATTCAAAACAGCAAATTATTATTAATCTTAAATAACAGTGGGAACAAAATTAACAGTCATATTTTGAGCTATAATAAATAAGATTATCCGACAAACTCATATGATCATGGAAAAATTTCTTACTGTTATTTTTTCATGTTTTATGATGTAAACATGTTTATTTAAATTAAAACTCAGCGAGCAACTCCCTACCAATCATGATCATAAATTGCCGGATAACACCAATATTGGGCAAATTGTCGAATACAGTAATTCGGCAAATGATTGGCTACACGTGCCGCAGAGCGGCACGTGATCATTTGTCAATTACCGTTATTCTACAATTTTTGTCCAATATTGTATACTTATTATTCGCAATATTTAAACCTCTTTGGATTTTTTTTATTATTCTGGAATATTTCATATTCTTCGGCCGAAAAATATGAAAATCTATCACTTTCAAATGTAGATACATTTCTAATTCGTTTTTCATAAGATTTTTGCTCATGCCAACATTTTCTATCTTGATTAAAACCATTTGACATAACTAAATCATAGCCAGCACCAAATATTGGGCCATAACCACTGGAACTGTAGAGTGAATTTTGTGGTCGTGTTATACGGCTTAAATTGAATTTTGAATGATACCATTTTCAATGAAAAAAATAAGCTAACTTTGCAACTTCTATAATAACAATTAACTGATTATCACAACCGACAGGATTATAACCTCCAAGAATTTCGTCAGTACCTTTAACCTTCATAACTACAACAAGTTGTGTTTGCCTATCACATAATTTCCAAAATGAATCTGCAGTAAAACCATCTTTAGTTCCGCGAAGAAATAATTTAAATTCATATGGACTATTTGTTAAGGGATAGGTATTTCTTTTTTATCAATCCATGAAGCAATTTCTGCTGCATGTATTTCTGGTCGGTGATTCTGGTGTTAAAAGTTTACGAAGTGGGAGAATTGTTGATGACACTTGCCGATTTGGTGAAATAAACTCTCTTGTTATATATTCTCAAAGATCATTTTCTGAGATTTGTTTATTTGGTTGTACATTATTATTATTAGAGATATATGAAAATAGCGGATATAATTCAATTCATTATGAAAATATAAAGATTTTATCTTAAAATTGCTGAATGTGCTTGGAATATTTTAGTATTTGGTGATTCACCAACATTAATAATTATGTTAAAATCTTCTTTGTCATCAAGAAGTTCAATATAATTATTTGAGAGTTTTTCAAAGAATTTTACTGTCATTTTAAACGAGTGTAAAACCTTAATTATCGTTACGTATTTGATAACGTCAACCTAAATAGTGTCTGAATTGGTCGATAATGCATGTAACGTTTGACGGCGCAACGCAGAAGATCATTGCTAGATTCGAGGCATGTCATGCCTATAGAGATTGCATAAGAAATCCGTGCCTCTAGTGATCATTATTAATTCACGTTAATATTTAAGCAAAAAAAAATCATTTACTGTATAAACTATGTATTTAAAATAAGTCATTCAAATTTAGAAATATGAAAACATTTAATCCATCAGCATCACTTAAGTTTTTAATAAATATCATGTAATACAACTTGATTTCTAATTATTAAAATTAGGTAATGGTTCAATGCATAAAAAGTCCCGTAACTTGATAGCTTTAAAAATCATGAAACGTCAACATATTGGTCCTGTGAGCTGCTTTTCAAGAAATTATTTAAATTTCATAACAAGATTGATTAACCAAAATTTATGTTTGGGAATAACATTTTCGTTAAATATATTAGGTATACTGTAATGGTTGTTTGGGAGAGCGGAGAAAATAATATAGACAATAGTGCCAATTTACACTCCAACCGTGTACGGTGAGAGAGAGATATATATATATAAGATTATCGAAGTCACGAGGGTGTAATTTAAAGTGAATATGCTTTATGTGGAGACCGAATGAATGGTCTATCACTAAATCACCACAATAATAAGTAGACGCTGACGCTGGTGATGCTAATATGGGGGATATCAATAAATTGATATCAATAAGAATAATAATAATAAAGTATGATATCAAGGGAAGGTGGGATCAAAATGTGTATCACGGGTTTATGATAGGCCGATTTATAGTCGTGTATCAGTCAGGTGATATTTAAGGGCAGCGATGTGAGCAAGGTTAGGAATTTTCTCGTAGGTGATTTGTTAACAAGGTAAAGTGAGTTCTATATCAACTATCGGTAGGCCGATATGCATCACGTGTATAATGACGGAGTATTACAAGGTCTCGTTACACAGAATTCGAGTCTTAATAAAGCCGATTCGAGGTTACAAGTCAATTCAGTCCGTCGAATTGAGTTACGAAAAGGGTTATTAAAGTTACAAGTCGAATTCAAAGATAAGTATAATTTCGTTTATTAAAAGAAAATAGGATTTATTCAATAATAATAGGGAAATTCTTTATTATAATTCATAGAACTGGATGGCCTCTTTCGTTATCGAACTTGAGGCCTTTATATATATTTTGAATTCTACCTAGATTTACGCGGCTTGGACCATACTATTACTACGTTTACGCTATACTGACTACATTTACTTCGTTACACTTTACACTTTCGTTGCTGGGCTATGCATACTTCTATACTTTCATATCCGCCACGCAGCCTCAACTACGCTCACGTAGTGGGCTTTTTTAGTTACTTTTAGCCCAACAGGCTCAAACCACTACGTACACGTAGTCATCCTTATGTTTAAATGCAATCAAAATGACATTCATATGATTAAGCCACCCAGCCACCAATCTTTACCATTTTCGTATAAGGTATGAAATGTACGAGAAGATTCTTATAATTTTACTAAATTAGGATAATCACGTTTTTTTTCTATGAATTTACGGAAGAGGTACCACGCAAGATAAAATTTTATTTACGATAATACCAAAATTCAAATTTTAATTCGTTACACTACACATTTATAATCCTAATTTCGCAAAAATAATAGAATAAATTTAAAAACAGCAAATTTTTATTATTAGTCTTAAATAACAGTGGGAAAAAAATTAACAGAGTCATATTTTAAGCTATAATAAATAAGATTATTATTCACAATATTTAAAACTCTTGGATTTTTTTATTATTCTGGAATATTCTATATTCTTCTATCGAAATATATGAAAATCCATCACTTTCAAATGTAGATGCATTTCTAATTCGTTTTTCAAAAGATTTTTGCTCATGCCAACATTTTCTATCTTGATTAAACAAACCATTTGACATAACTAAATTATAGCCAGCACCAAATATTGGGCCATAACCACTGGAACAGTAGAGAACATTTCGTGGTCGTGTTATACGGCTTAAATAGAATTTTGAATAATACCATTTTTCAATGAAAAAATAAGCTAACTTTGCAACTTCTATAATAACAATTAACTGATTTATCCCAACCGATAGGATTATAACCTCCAAGAATTTCGTCAGTACCTTTACCTTCATAACCACAACAATTTGTGTTTGCTTATCACATAATTTCCAAAATGAATCTGCAGTAAAACCATCTCTAGTTCCGCGAAGAAATAATTTAAATTCATATGGACTATTTGTTAAGGGATAGGTATTTCTTTTTTATCAATCCATGAAGCAATTTCTGCTGCATGTATTTCTGGTCGGTGATTCTGGTGTTAAAAGTTTACGAAGTGGGAGAATTGTTGATGACACTTGCCGATTTGGTGAAATAAACTCTCTTGTTATATATTCTCAAAGATCATTTTCTGAGATTTGTTTATTTGGTTGTACATTATTATTATTAGAGATATATGAAAATAGCGGATATAATTCAATTCATTATGAAAATATAAAGAGTTTATCTTAAAATTGCTGTGTTTGTTTGGAATATTTTGATATTTAGAGATTCGCCAATTTTAATGGTTATATTAAAATCTTCCTTGTCATCAAGAAGTTCAAGATAAATTACTTGAAAGTTTTTCAACTAATTTTACTGTCATTTTAAATGCGTGTATAACGTTAATCTAAATAGCATTCAAAAACTTCAAAATTGAACGAGATTTTAGGTAACATTTAGCGGTATACGCGTAGAAGTATGCTTAGAGGGATCTATGAATACGTATCCTTAGAAAAATGAATACAAAAGTGAGCACTTGGTTGCACGAAATACGTGAATATTCAACGAATATTTAATTGCACGAAATTTGTGAACAATTGAGGTAATCAATTCGGATATTCATTTAAAACTACTCGTGTATATCCAAACTTGTAAAGGTTTATTGAACTGCCATAACGGATATTAAAAGGATCCGATTCTACTAAAAGCATGCCATTTTTCAAAATATTTATATAACTTGTATGTTGTAACTCATATGCATTCTTATCACAGATGTCAACTGGCCTAAATTATCGGTGCATATAAGTTAAAGCCAGCCAAGTAGTTGAATTTGAGTGCCTTAGTTGTCACTAAGGTAAATTGACATTCAAGGCACAATATATAAAAATTGTTGACCAAAAAATTTCGGAGACATACCTACAAAACAAAAAAAAAAAAAATCAGAAGCGTTGCCTAATTTTTTATCCGTGTCTCGAACGTTAATTATTGCCTCGAAATAAAATTTAATACTGCATGTTATTAGGCTAGTCGTCATAAATTTTATAACTTGTGTAATAGGTGACGTCAAATAACAATTTCGAAAAAATTTATGCATTATATTTAATATTTGCATTTTTGACGAAGGAAAAATAATATATAATGCAATGAAATTTGAACCATAGTTAGAGTGTCCAGGATTATTCTGTTAGTATAATTAAAGTTTACTAGCATAATTATGCTAGCAGCAGAATTAGCAGAATTTATATTTGCTGGCATAAAATTGAGCATAATTTGGGCAGTTTATTTATTATATATGGGAACGCCCATAACAAAAGCAGGGGTCAGGAGAACCCAGAGCCTTTCTTCACTGCAATTACTCTGAGAGCTAAAATGCTCTTTCTTCACCGTAACCACTCTGAAAAGCTTGTCCCGATTCTTCTAACATTAATAAATACAAAAGGTGAATATCTGAATAAATAAATTAATTAAAAATAAACGAAATATATTTCCCTCGAGATTCCATTGTTCAATTTTAATAAGGGAAATAATCAAATTGATGTAAACAAACAATATTAAATATAATTTTACTTTACATAAACCTCTCAAATTTAAGCAATTAATCAGCTAATTTCATATATAATCATAGAGATTTAAAAAATTTTTTAAGTAGAATAATTATATGTTTAAATCTTGACCAATATGTAGGAAGAATGATAATCAAACTTCTTTTATGTACAAATTGGGTTTCCCTCACTGTTAACTAGAACCACTTAACTCTGGAAAACCCATATAAACTTCTATTTCACATAAAATCGCGGCGAGCTTTTCTTCGCTGCAATAACTCTGAAAGTTAAAATCATCTATAACAATTACACATGAAAGCGATTCATTTCTTTTCTTTAAGGTTTCGATTTCTTTGCGTAATTCTTCGATTTCTTCAAATAATTCTAAATTCTACAAAATTATAGTAAAAAATATAGCATATGATACGTATATTTAATATGAACAGTATATTAATATAAAAAACTTACCCGATTGATCAATACACAATTTTCTTGCTCTAATAAACGACAACGTTCTACACTATTATTTTCTAACAACGCATCATAATCTTTTTTAAGAGTAGCATGATTCTTCAGTAAACTTTCATGCGTATCAGGTAATTTTTTGTGCCTTTCAGTTAATGATGCGATAACACCTCTATCCGGATTTATATATTCGGATTTAAATTTAAATCCGGATATATACTATGATAAAACCGGATAAATCCGGATATAAAAAATATATCCGGATAGAGGTATTAACTCTACGATTTGTTTATTGTTTTTAATTAACTCGGTTTTAAGCCCGTTTTTAAAATTTGCAACGTTTTTGCGTAAACTAAAAAAAAACTTATCAACAAATAAACTTTTAACTTCAAGCAAATATCTTTTAAATAAAAAATAAATTACTTCTCAGCTACTTTCTCTTTTTCTGCTAAGGCTCTTTTATGCAGAATAGGTTTGTTCAAGCTAAATTGACGTTGGGTAAACGTCTTAAAATTTTCCTTCAACTGCCAAATACTCTGACGACTTTGATCAAATACTTGTTTAACAGGATATCCATGTTCAATTAAGGGAAGATATTTTTCTTCAGCACGCGTTAACTCGTTAATAAGTCTATCGAGTTCTCTACACGACTTTATTTGACGCGAATCTACTTTAAGCAACAAATGTTCAACTCGTCTGAAATATATAAGATTTTCATATTCTAAAGCTAATCAACCATCAATCTGAGCAGGATCAAATTGAACTACTGAAGTTTTACGAATTATAGAAAGTTCATATTGCTCCCAATAACGTGGTTTGGTGTATTTCTTTTACGTGATTAACAACTTCTGTATGACTATTAAAGTTGCTTGAACAATTTGGACATTTGAATTTTTTGCCCGTGGTTTTAACAAGTTTATCACCACCGAGATGTTTTCTTCTTGGCGGCATCTTGGTGATGAGATTAAAAGTTCAGACAAAATGAAATATTGTTTATATGTAACATCAGGTTTTGTCGATCATTTATCTTGTGACATCATTCGGATACACAAAATCCATCTGTGCATATCTGTGTAACAGTAAATTATCGATTTTGCTTCTAATATCGTTTTATGCTTAACATGCCTAAAATTCCACGTCAAATTAAGCAAATAAATAATCTTTTAAAGGCACTTATGGATGAACAAGACTATTACTAAAGTTCTGGATAAAGAATTTGACGAACTATTGGAATTAATACGTGAAAGAACTATTAAATCTAGCGATTTTTTTCAAGTTCTTTTGCTTAATTATAATAGTTGGCTTGAAAGTTCTCTTTGGAAGCATATTAATATATTAGATAACTTAAGTAATATTTGTTAGGCTATATAAAAAAAATCTAAGTGAAAGTTTAATAAGTATATAAAAAATAGTTTAAGCGAAAGTTTAATAAGTTATATAAAAAATAATTTAAACAAAGGCTTAGTAAGTAATATAAAAAAATAATTTAGGCGAAGTTTTAGAAAGTTATATAAAAGAATAATTTGAACAAAGATTCAAAAAGTAATTTGAGAAAGGTTTAGTAAGTTATGCAGAAAATAACTTAAGTGAAAGTTTAATAAATAATTTGACCAAAGGTTCAGTAAGTAATTTGAGCAAAGGTTCAGTAAGTAATTTGAGTAAAGATTCAGTAAGTAATTTGAGCGAAGATTCAATAAGTAATTTGAAAGAAGGTTCAGTAAGTAATTTAAGCTAAGATTCAGTAAGTTTTATAAAAAAATAATTTGAGCAAAGGGTTAATAAGTAATTTGAGCAAAGGTTCAGTAAGTAATTTTTGAGCGAAGGTTCAGTGTTATTTGAGCGAAAATTTTATTATTTACTCTGTATTTTGTTGTTATTAAATAGTTTGTTGATCTGCATGATAAAAAATTTTCTCAAATGGGAGTCTCTAAGCATTCCCATTTCATTTTCCGATTTCCAAAATTTTGATACGCAAATACGATATTTTTTTTTTTTTTAAACTCTTATTTATTCCCAAAATACGCTATTTTTTTAAATTCTGAAACCCCTTTCCAGAGGAAATTTTTAATAAATCGGACCAATTTATAATCCACAGGCTCAATATTACTTAATAATTTAAAATTCAAAAGTTAATGATCAAAAGATAGATAAGGGGAATAAGGAATCGATCAAAATATTGTAGGGGGTTTCAGAATTAAGATAAAATAAGCAACGCATTTATTTCAAAGAATTGACGTACAGGTCTATTTTTAAAGTATTATTTACATAATCGCTTATTAGTAGATATTTAAAGAACTAATCACGCCTATTTAATTTCTGATTCGAATTTTTAAACATAAAATATGATTTTTTTTTTTAACTCCAGCTTATTTTCGAAATAAGTTAATTCTGAAACCCCTAGTAAATTAATTTTAATTCGAACAAATTAATAAATAATTACAGTAATATTTCTTTGCAATGAATTCTGTGCCAGTTAAATAATATTGTGACCGCCCAATTATCGTTTAAATTTAAATGAGAAATCTAATCATTAAATATCAGCAATATTTCAAGTTGATCCATCTACTTTAAGTTTACATCATTCGGGTTATATATTAGATCTACTACCAATTTACTCATTTATTTATACTTATATGAATTTGACCTCGAAATCCTCAGTCCTTTAAGTTTTTTGTGTAAATAGAATAATAATACTTTTCTTCTCACTTCACATGATACAAATCATTAAAATACATTCTTATAATATTAAATGTAAATAAGTATACATTATTGGGCAAAAATTGTCGAATAACTTATAATTATTTACAGCATAAATTTTGTACCGAAATTTTACCAATTTGATACATTCTACAGCTATGCTGCGCAACTTAAAAAACGAAAAATATAATCATTGTAATAATTTTTTTTTCTTTTTTTTGAATCTTGATGGCTTTAAATAAACGTGATTAAAAAATTCTTGTGTGCTGTATTTAATTTTCCATATAAGTGCATATCGTCTAATCGGTCTAATACAGTTTATGCAACATTATATTTACCATCGAGCGACTTCATTAAACTTAAGTTTATTCACGCTAATCAATTGGATAAAACATTTAAGTATCAAGATATTTGAAATAAGTCAAACAAATTTTGCAGTTATTTACTGTCATTTTTTTTATAAACTGAGATATTTTGAAACCATTACGGCGTGTTTGTGAATTTAATTAAGATTAAACTCCAGAAAAAAATTCTTGGCCTTTCAGTTTATAATAAACAATACGTCTATCCATTTTCCCACTATCATATCCCATTTTAAAATTTCTTTACAGTTCAGATAACTTTTATTGTTAAGAACATATAAATTTAATCATTTATGATGATCGGGTAGTAACATTTGACAGTTTTTTATATCAATTTTGTTATAACAATGAATTTAAAGTTCATTTATGGTCTCAAGACATACCGCCGAAAAGTAAATACTCCTTCATGAGACTTCTATTTAATTATAAATCCATGGAATAATTTAACCTTTTTTACTTTCAAATATTTTAATAACAATTTTAGCTAAAAATCATTCATATATACATTATTTTATTAAGTTATTTATATTATACTGTATAATATATCACAGAATAATAATATATAAAGCATGAAGTCAAAATAATTTATTATGTGAGGTAAATTAAATGGTACATTATTGATGGTCAAAGTTTTCATATTTACTAACGCGTAGTACTGTAACTGTAATCATTCAAATTCAATAAATTTTGATTTCTAGCTATTTATATATTACAGTAAATCAGTACATCTTTAACTGTGGCAATTAAGAAAAATTCGAAAAAACAGACATTACAGCTAAATTAAATAAGTTTGCTCTAGATAAAAAATTGCAAATTTATTCTTAGTCCTTAAGATAGCAATGGAAAGAAAGTTAACAGAGTCACATTTTAAACTATAATAAATAGACAATATTGATAAAGCTAATTATTTAGTAAATTAATTAGCATAAAACTCTTAGGATTTTATTTTTACGAATTTGGAATATTTCATATTCTTCCACTGAAAAATGTGCTATTTCATTGCTTTCAAATGTAGATGCATTTCTAATTTGGTTTTCATACGAAAGCTGTTTATTCCACATGTTCTATCTTGATTTAAACCATTTGCATAGCTAAATCCCAACCAGCACAAATAGAGGGCCACAATGATAATTACAATAAGTTGCATATTCTGGTCGCATTACACGATTTAAAATAGAATTTTGGATGTACCATTTTTAAATGAAAAAATAAAGCCATCATTGCAACTCCTATAACTAAAATTAGCTGATTTTACCAACCGATAGAATTATAGCCACCAATTTCATCAGTAGACCTTTAACCTTCATAACTACAACAAGATATCAAATAAATTCCAAAATGAATTTGCAGTAAATCTATAGTTCCACGAAGAAACAATTTAAACTCGTATGGATTATTTGTTAAGGAATATTATTCTTTTTTATCAATCCATGAAGCAATTTCTCCTGCATGTGCTTCATTGATAACTATCGAAAATGGTTCTGTATTTCTGGTCGATAATGTTTGTTTTAAAATTTTAGGGGTGGAAAATTGTTGATGATACTTGTCGATTTGGTGACATAAACTTCCTTGTAATATCATCCCAAAGATTTTTTTTTTAGAATTTGTTGGAATGATTGTACATTATCGATAACTTCATCAATAGACATCTGAAAATATCAAATACGGGGCAAGCAATTTGGTAAAGTGGTCATTAAAGCTAAAAAATTTTCATAAGATCAATTTTCAGAATCGGATGGTAGACCAGGATTTTGAGCAATTCCCTATTCAACAACACGATTCCAAAATTTTATTTCTTCCATTTGTAAATCATCTCGACTAATTAATGAGACCAACACATTTTCTTGAATCGTGTTAATTCTTCCGAGTCAAAAATCTTATCAGGATATTATATGTCATTACACCATTTTTGTAATTCTTGAAGTTTGTTATTCTGGAAACTTTTTTATAAATACGAGTAAAGTTTAAACGAAGCCAGTGAGCTTTTATTTCAATTAAATGAATTTTAAAGTACTTGATTAATTCATAGAAAAAAGAATTCAGAAGCAATGAGCTCAAAAATAAATGATGTCATATGATTCTCAAGTAAGACTATTCCTCCGTAGATATTTCTTTGTATAAATTAACTTATATTTTAAATTTCCTTTTTTTTTTTTTCTTTGCAACTCGTGATATAAAATAACTTACTTGATAATAATTTGTATAGAACCATTATTTAAATCAAGTGTTTTAATGGTTCTCTTGTCTTTATTATTATTTAATAACGGTGTAAATAGAGGCACGGAATGCCCTCTTTAAAAAAATTTATAATAACTTATAAAAAAATATTGTTTAACAAACACATTTTAGAGCCATGCTTATAGGAAACGCCCTTAAGGGTATTCTCAAACAACACGCTCGATGTGATTAGCTATCGAGACTGTGCTCAACTATTATAATTAGACCATTACTTATGACCATTGAATTATACTAGTGATACGGGTCGACCTCGGCCCAACGGCCGGGTCGATGGGCGGGTCGACCCTCAGCCTGCACCTTTGTGGGCCGGGCCGGTTGATAAGAGAAGTGTTAGAATCATTTTTCTTCTAAGCATATGTTCAGGCTAGAAATTGAATAAAAATCAGCTAGTCGTTTATAATAATGTAAGAGAAGTTGGCTTATTTAGGTGATAAATTGGCAAATAGCAAATATAATATAAGGATCAGAAATGTTCGGTGGCATGGACAATCAATCAATATAAAATACTAATGTGCCAAAAGTTTCTCAAGGACAAAAAGAATAAAAATTAAATCGTTTAATATCACAAGAGTTCGACAAGAATCTCCTGATGGCCTTTTGCACGTTTAATATAGATATGTTGACTGATTTTGATCAGAAAAAAATTACACTAGCAAAAGGTCGGCCCGGTCGACCGGCCCGAACTTTTTTAGGATCGACCCCGGCCCACGATTTTTTCATCGACCCGTATCACTAAATTATACTCACGTATCTTCCTCAATGTGATTAATTTTGATCGTATTGATGCTCAAGTTTTACGATAATTAAAATATTGATTGACTATCGATGCTTGAGCAAGAAAAAAAAATAGAAAATAATGGATAAAATACAATCTAGACAATCTGACTTCTGGTTTTTTATTTATGACGTAGATTTTTAGCATAAGACAGTAAAAAGGTAATAATTCATCGACGTTGGGTACCGATAATGAAAGTACTTGAGCAATTATTTTCTAATTAATCAATGAAACTTTTCGATCAATAAGCGCAATTTTATGGAATGGAATGATAAAAACTATTGATCGGTTAAACGATCTATTTTTCTTTCTTAAACTTTCATCACATGTTTTATTCATAATTCAACCATTTTTTTAATAATTAAATTTACTCTCAAATCCATACAGAAAGATTGACTAAGGTGCTTGAGAACATCCTAAAACAAAAAATCCGAGCCTCGAACCTTAGTCACTGATTCGAAATGTAATTTAAAATAATGCATGTTATTTGCAATCGACTAGTCTGATAAATTTCTGCATAAATTTTATACCGAAATTTTTTCAACTTGACATAACTTAAAAAAAAGTATTATAATCTTTTTTTTTGAATATAAACATGCATAATAAACGACATTAAATAAACGCGATTTTGAAAAAAAATATCAAGTATTGTATTTAACTTTCTCTTATATTGTATATCACTTGATCTGTCTAATGAAATTTATGCAACATTATCTTTGCCATCGCACGACTTCATTAACCTAATTTAATTCAAGCAAATCAATTGGATAAAACATTTAAGTATCAAGGTATTTGAAATAAGTCAAAGCTTGCATGTCTTTTTTTTTTTAATTTGCATTATAAGTTATATGTGAAATCATTTTGTAAATTTAATTAAGATTATATTTAGATTAAATTTCAGAAAAAAAAAATTCCAAACTATAATAAACAATATCAATTTTTCCATTATCTTATCCCATTTAAAAATTTTTTTACAATTCATTAAGAACATACAAATTTAATATTTGTGATGATCGGTGACTTGTCAGTTTTTTTTTTACTTTTTTTTTTACATTAATTTTGCGATAACAAGGAATTTAAAAGTTTATTTATGGTCTCAAGATATACCACAAAAAAGTAAATACTTCATGAGACTTCCATTTAATTGCAAATCCATGGGCCAATTTTATTTTTAATATTTTAACAATTATTTTATCTAAAAATCATTCATACAGAATAATAATTTATGTTGCAGCTGATGCTGAAAACGGCTGATGCTGAAATTTTGACCTATTTTAATATGAAATTTTAAAATTTTTTTGTGGTGATTTTTTCGTTTTTGTCTTATAGGGTTAGGGTGAGGTTTGGAAGTAGATTTGATATTTAAAGTGTATTTGTGGATTTTAGCAGGGCTTATAGTTTCAAATTGAGATCCCAAATTTCAGCATCAGCCGTTTTCAGCATCAGCTGCGACAATTTATAAAGCACGAAGTCAAATAATTTATTATGTGGGGTCAATTAAATGGTACTGTACACAATTGGTGGTCAAATTTTTCATATTTACAAACGCGTAGTACTGTAAATCATTCAAGTTCAATGAATTTTAACTTCTAACTATTAAAATCAGTACATTCTTAACCATGACAACTAAGAAAAATTCGAAAGAAAACAGACATCACAACTAAATGAATTAATTTTGTTTTAGATAAAAATTGCAATTTATTATTAACTTCTGAACAAGAATGGGAGAATGTTAATAGTCACATTTTAAACTATAAGAAACTATAAGAAACTATAATAAACTATATAAATAAATTATTCACAATATTGATAATGCAATTATTCGGTGAATTAATTAGCATAAAACTCTTAGATTTTTTTAATCATCTGGAATATTTCATATTCTTCTATTGAAAAATATGACCATTTACCATTGCTATAACTTTCAAATGTAGATGCATTTCTAATTTGTTTTTCATACGAGTTTTGTTCATGCCAACATTTTTCATTTTTATTAAAATCATTTGTCATAGCTAAATCAAAGCCAGCACCAAATACTGGACCAAAATTATTTCTACAAAAAATTGCTTTTCTTTGTCGTTTTATACGGCTCAAAATAGAATTTTGAATGGTACCATTTTTCAATGTAAAAATAAAGCTATCATTGCAATTTCTATAATCATTAACTGATTTATCCCAACCAATAGGATTATAACCATCAAGAATTTCATCAGTACCATTAACCTTCATAACTACAACGAGTTGTGTTTGTTTATCACATAAATTCCAAAATGAATTTGCAGTAAAACCATCTCTAGTTCCACGAAGAAGTAGTTTAAACTCGTATGGATTATTTATTAAGGAATATGTATTTTCTTTTTTATCAATCCACGAAGCAATTTCTGCTGCATGTGCTTCATTGATAACTGTCGAAAATGGTTCTGTATTTCTGAACGGTCTTAAAATTTTACGAGGTGGGAGAATTGTTGATGATATTTGTCTATTTGGTGACATAAACTTCCTTGTTATATCATCCCAAAGACTTTTTTCTAGAATTTGTTGGTATGATTGTACATTATCGATAACTTCATCACTAGACATCTGAAAATAACGAATATGGGGCAAACGATTTTGAAAGTAGCCTTTAATGTCAGAAAATTCTCATGGCTCCAATTTTTAGAATCGGATGGTAGACCAGGACTTTGAGCAATTCCCCATTCAATAATACGGTTCCAAATTTTTACTTCTTCCATTTGTAAATCATCTCGACTAATAAGTGAGACTAATCCATTTTCTTGAATCTTGTTAAATTCTTCCGAATCAAAAATCTTTTCAGGATATTTTACCACAATATCATTGCACCATTTTTGTAATGCTTGAAGTTTGTTATTTTGGAAAATTTTTTGATAAATGCGAGTAAAATTTAAACGAAGCCAATGAGCATGGGTTTCGTATTAATTAAATGAATTTCAAGGTACTTAGCTAGTTCGTCTAAAAGAAATTCATAAGCAATAAGCATAAACTCAAAAATAAATGATGCATTATGGTTTTCAAGTAAGAATATTCCTCCGTAGATATATCTTTGTGTAAAATTAATTTATATTTTAGATTTCTTTTTGTAACATGATATAAATCGTAATATAAAATAACTTACTTGATAATAATTTCAAATTGCAATTGCTGCACAGAAACATTTTTTTTTTAAATCAAGAGTTTTAATGTTATACTTGTCTTTACTAATTTTCGCCAATTCATTACGAAAATATAAAGATCTGTATCTTAAAATTGCTGAATGTGCTTGAAATATTTTGGTATTTGGTGATTCACCAACTTTAATAATTATGTTAAAATCTTCTTTGTCATCAAGAAGTTCAATATAATTATTTGAGAGTTTTTCAAAGAATTTTACTGCCATTTTAAACGAGCGTAAAACCTTAATTATCGTTACGTATTTGATTAACGTCAACCTAAATTGTGTCTGAATTGGTCGATAATGCATGTAATGTTTGATGACGCAACGCAGAAGATCATTGGTAGATTCGAGGCATGTCATGCCTATAGAGAATGCCTTTAAATCCGTGTTAGTTACTGCTTAGAAATGTGATTTAAAAATAATACATGTTATTTACAGCTTAAATTTTATACAAAATTTTTTCAATTGACACATACACATACAGCTATCAACTTAAAAAAGAAAATTATAATCATTGTTATAATTTTTTTTTTTTTTTTGAATCTAGACATAAATGTGATTAAAAGTTTTTTGTATCCTGTAATTAACGTTCCGCATATCGCCTGATCTGGTCTAATGCAATTTATGTAACATTACATTTATTATCGCACAACTTCGTTAACTCCATCTTAGTTGACTATCGCTTCGTCCTCCAAACAATTTATTATTTATTAAATACAAATAGAAAAGTTTAGATATACAGTATTTTACAAAATATAGCTGGGCCAACAAAATTGGATTAACTGTCAATTTCTTGTTTGACTATCGATCGAATTTTCTTCAGCTTCCAAACTATTGCTTTTATTTTAATCAAATTACTATTCGAATTCTCCCAAATTAAATTAAAAAAAATTCACCTTTTGAAAGACATCTTTAAAATGAATTTAATTTTTTTCATAAAACTTATTCCAAGTCGGTTTCACCAATGCTGTTTTTATTTACTATTCTGGGTTGAGTTAAGGTGTTTCGAAGTCGAAACGAGAAATAAAGTAATTAAAACAATATAATTTTACTTTACATCAGCCTCTCAGAATTAAGCAATTTAATCAGCTAATTTCATATATCATCATAAAGGTTTAAGTAAAATAATTATACATTTAAATCTTGACCGATATGTAGGAATCATGATAATAAAACTTCTCTTGTGTACAAATTAGGTTTCCTTCACTGTTAACTAGAAGTACAATTACACTTCTAGTCATACCTACTTAACTCTGGAGAACTTCTATTTCACATGAAATTGCAGTGAGCTTTTTTTCACTGCAATAGCTCTAAAAGCTAAAATGTTGTTTCTTCACCGTAACCACTCTGAAAAGCTCGTCCCAATTCTTCTAATATTAATAAAATACAAAAATTGAATATCTGAATAAATAAAATAAATAAAAATAACCGAAATATACTTCCCTCATGCTCCCATGTTCAATTCTATTAAGGGAAATAAAACATATATTTGAGAATAATCAACATTGGTGTAACCAATAAATAGGTAACCAACAAATAGTATTTTATTTTATTCGAAAAAAAAAATCCTAAATGCTATCAATCATTTATAACAATTACACAAGAAAGCAATTCATTTCTTTTGCGTAATTCTTCGATTTCTTCAAATAATTCTAAATTCTACAAAATTATAATTAAAAATATAGCATATGATATGTATATTTAATATGAACAGTATATTAATATAAAAAACTTACCCGATTGATCAATACACAATTTTCTTGCTCTAATAAACGACAACGTTCTACATAATAATCACTATTATTTTCTAACAATGCATCATAATCTTTTTTAAGAGTAGCATGATACTTCAATAAACATTCATGCGTATCGAGTAATTTTTTGTACCTTTCAGTTAATAATGTGATTTGTTCATTTTTTTAATTAATTCGTTTTTAAGCTCGTTTTTAAAATTTGTAACTTCTTTGCGTAAAATAAAAAAAAACTTATCAACAAATAAACTCTTAATTTCAAGCAAAAATCATTTAAATAAAAAAAATATTTTTTACTTCTCAATTGTAGTTGCTACTTTCTCTCTTCTGCTAAGACTTTTTTATACAGAATAGAGTTAACACCTCTATCCGGATTTATATATCCGGATATATACTATATCATGTAATATAACGCGACATAGTGTTTTTAAATCCAGATAAAATAAATCCGGATTTAAATTTATATCCGGATTTATACTATGATAGAACCGGATTAATCCAAATATATCCGGATTGAGATATTAACTCTAATGCAGAATAGTTACGGTCAGGCTAAATTGACGTTGGGTAAACGTCTTAAAATTTTCCTTCAACTGCCAAATACTCTGACGACTTTGATCAAATACTTGTTTAGCAGGATATCCATATTCAATTAAGGGCAGATATTTTTCTTCGGCACGTGTTAACTCGTCAATAAGTCTATCGAGTTCTCTGCATCTCTATTTGACGCGAAGCAACAAATGTTCAACTCGTCTGGAATCTTGTCGATATATTGCGTGGTTTGGTGTATTTCTTTTACGTGATTAACAACTTCTGTATGACTATTAAAGTTGCTTGAACAATTTGGACATTTGAATTTTTTCCCGTGGTTTTAACAAGTTTATCACCACTGAGATGTTTTCTTCTTGGCGGCATCTTGGTGATGAGATTAAAAGTTCAGACAAAATGAATTATTGTTTATATGTAATCAGGTTTTGTCGATCATTTATCTTGTGACATCATTCGGATACACAAAATCCATCTGTGCATATCTGTGTAACAGTAAATTATTTTAATATCGTTTTATGCTTAAAATTAAACAAATAAATAATCTTTTAAAGACATTATGAATGAACAAGACTATTACTAAAGTTCTGGATAAAGAATTTGACGAACTATTGGAATTTATACGTGAAAGAACAATTAAATCTAGCGATTTTTTTCAAGATCTTTTGCTTAATTATAATAGTTGGCTTAAAAGTTCTCTTTGGAAACATATTAAAATATAAGATAACTTAAGTAATATTTGTTAGGCTATATAAAAAAAATCTAAGTGAAAGTTTAATAAGTTATATAAAAATAATTTAAGCGAAAATTTAATAAGTTATATAAAAAATAATTTAAGCAAAGGCTTAGTAAGTAATATAAAAAAATAATTTAGGAGAAGGTTTAGAAAGTTATATAAAAGAATAATTTGAACAAAGATTTAAAAAGTAATTTGAGCAAGGGTTTAGTAAGTTATATAGAAAATAACTTAAGTGAAAGTTTAATAAATAATTTGAGCAAAGGTTCAGTAAGTAATTTGAGCAAAGGTTCAGTAAGTAATTTGAGCAAAGATTCAGTAAGTAATTTGAGCGAAGATTCAGTAAGTAATTTGAAAGAAGGTTCAGTAAGTAATTTAAGCTAAGATTCAGTAAGTTTTATAAAAAAATAATTTGAGCAAAGGGTTAATAAGTAATTTGAGCAAAGGTTCAGTAAGTAATTTTTGAGCGAAGGTTCAGTAAGTAATTTGAGCGAAAGTTTTATTATTCACTCTGTATTTGTTGTTATTAAATAGTTTGTTGATCTGCATAATAAAAAATTTACACAAATGGGAGTCTCTAAGCATTTCATTTCATTTTCTGATTTAAAACTTTGATACGCAAATCCGAATTTTAAACTCTTATTTATTCACAAAGTACGCTATTTTTTTTTAATTCTGAAACTCTTTCCAAAGGAAATTTTTAATAAATCGGACCAATTTATAATCCACAGGTCAATATTACTTAATAATTTAAAATTCAAAAGTTAATGATCAAAAGATAAATAAGGGGAATAAGGAATCGATCAAAATATTGTAGGGGTTTCAGAATTAAGATGAAAATAAGTAACGCATTTATTTCAAAGAATTGACGTACATCTATTTTTAAAGTATATATTTATTTACATAATCGCTCATCAATAGATATTTAAAGAACTAATCACGCCTATTTAATTTCTGATTCGAATTTTAAACATAAAATATGATTTTTTTTAACTCCAACTTATTTTCGAAATATGTTAATCCTGACATCCCTAGTAGAATAATTTCAATTCGAACAAATTAATAAATAATTACAGTAATATTTATATGCAATGAATTCTGTGCCAGTTAAATAATATTGTGACCGCCCAATTATCGTTTAAATTTAAATGAGAAATCTAATCATTAAATATTAGCAATATTTCAGGTTAATCTATCTACTTTAAGTTACATCATTCGGGTTATATATTAAATGTTACTACCAACATACTCATTTATTTATACTTATATGAATTTGTCCCTCAAACACCTTTGAAATCATCAGTCCTTTAAGTTTTTCGTGTAAATAGAATAATAATACTTTCTACTCACTTCACATGATACAAATCGTTAAAATACTTCTTATAATATTAAATGTAAATTAGTATACATTATTGGGCAAAAATTGTCAAATAACTTATAATTATTTACAGCATGAATTTTGTACTGAAATTTTTCCAATTTGATACATTCTACAGCTATGCTGCCGCAACTTAAAAAACGAAAAATATAATCATTGTAATAATTTTTTTCTTTTTGAATCTTGGATGGCTTTAAATAAACGTGATTAAAAAATTTTTTGTGTACTGTATTTAATTTTCCCATATAAGTGCATATCGCCTAATCGGTCTAATGCAGTTTATGCAACATTATATTTATCATCGCAAGACTTCATTAAACTTAAGTTGATTCACGCTAATCAATTGGATAAAACATTTAAGTATCAAGATATTTGAAATAAGTCAAAAAAGTTTGCAGTTATTTACTGTCCTTTTTTTAATTTGCATTAAATATGTGAAATAATATTCATATATTCCCCCGGATTTTTCTCTTCGGCTCCTATCGGAGCCGAAAAAATCCGGGGAATAAATAGTACATAAACAGATATTTTGAAATAATTACGGCGTGTTTGTGAATTTAATTAAGATTAAGCTCCAGAAAAAAGACTCCAATCTATAATAAATAATACGTCTATCCATTTTCCCACTATCATTTCCCATTTTAAAATTTCTTTACAGTTCAGATAACTTTTATTGTTAAGAACATATAAATTTAATCATTTATGATGATCAATAGTAACATTAGACAATTTTTTATATCAATTTTGTTATATCAATGAATTTAAAGTTCATTTATGGTCTCAAGACATACCGCCGAAAAGTAAATACTCCTTCATGAGACTTCTATTTAATTATAAATCCATGGAATAATTTAATCTTTTTTAATTTCAAATATTTTAATAACAATTTTAGCTAAAAATCATTCATATATACATTATTTTATTAAGTTATTTATACTATACTGTATAATATATCACAGAATAATAATATATAAAGCATGAAGTCAAAATAATTTATTATGTGAGGTAAATTAAATGGTACATTATTGATGGTCAAAGTTTTCATATTTACAAACGCGTAGTACTGTAATCATTCAAATTCAATAAATTTTGATTTCTAACTATTTATATATTACAGTAAATCAGTACATCTTTAACCGTGGCAATTAAGAAAAATTCGAAACAACAGACATTACAGCTAAATTAAATAATTTTGTTCTAGATAAAAAATTGCAAATTTATTTTTAGCCCTTAAAATAGCAATGGAAAGAAGGTTAATAGGGACACATTTTAAACTATAATAAATAGACAATATTGATAAAGCAAATTATTTAGTGAATTAATTAGCATTAAACTCTTAGGATTTTTTTTTTTTACGAATTTGGAATATTTCATATTCTTCCACTTAAAAATTGCTATTTCATTGCTTTCAAATGTAGATGAATTTCTAATTTGCTTTTCATACGAAAGTTGTTTATTCCACATGTTCTATCTTGATTTAAACCATTTGACATAGCTAAATCCCAGCCAGCAACAAATAGAGGGCCACAATGATAATTACAATAAGTTGCATATTCTGGTCGCATTACACGATTTAAAATAGAATTTTAGATGTACCATTTTTCAATGAAAAAAAAACCCCCATCATTGCAACTCCTTTAACTAAAATTAGCTGATTTATACCAACCGATAGGATTATAACCACCAATTTCATCAGTAGTACCTTTAACCTTCATAACTACAACAAGATATCAAATAAATTCCAAAAAGAATTTGCAGTAAAACTATCTCTAGTTCCACGAAGAAACAATTTAAACTCGTATGGATTATTTGTTAAGGAATATGTATTCTTTTTTATCAATCCACGAAGCAATTTCTGCTGCATGTGCTTCATTGATAACTATCGAAAATGGTTCTGTATTTCTGATCGATAATGTTGGTCTTAAAATTTTAGGGTGGGAAAATTGTTGATGATACTTGTCTATTTGGTGACATAAACTTCCTTGTTATATCATCCCATGATTTTTTTTCTAGAATTTGTTGGTATGATTGTACATTATCGATAACTTCATCAATAGACATCAGAAAATATCGAATATGGGGCAAACAATTGGTAAAGTGGTCATTAAAGCTAAAAAATTTTCATGAGATCAGTTTTCAGAATCGGATGGTAGACCAGGATTTTGAGAAATTCCCCATTCAATAACACGATTCCAAATTTTTACTTCTTCCATTTGTAAATCATCTCGACTAATAAATGAGACCAAAACATTTTCTTGAATTGTGTTAATTCTTCCGGGTCAAAAACCTTATCAGGATATTATATGTCATTCAGTGTTTAAAATTGGCATGCACACGATGCACATGTGCACATATATATTTTTATGTGCTTAAAATTTTAACAAGTTAAGTGCACAAATGTGCATCTAAAATTTTATAAAAATAATGCACAAAAAGTTATGTGCAACAAAAAATTTTAAATTTTTATGCACAAAAAATTATGTGCATGAGAGAACTTTAAATTTCAATGCACAAAATATATTAATAATATATATTAACGATATTAGTTATAATGATAATAATTTGTAATTTGCAAATCTACTACTTTTCTAATTTAAGCAATTACTATCGTTATTACTATAAACAATACAGTAATATATGAATAATCGATAGTAAATGTTTGTAGTAGACAGAAATGAATTAGGGTAGCTGTGCGATGCAGTCACACTAAAACCAGGAATGTACTAAGTATAATAATTACAAATCATTTTTATTTTAATTATTGGAGTTGATGCTGAATTGAGGCCATTATAATAAGTATAATCATATGAAATTCTAGTTTAGTAGAAATAATAATTTTTTTTATTAATTCATTTTAAGAAAGTCTCAAAAATGTAGTAATAATCTATGACAAACCATTACGATAATGTAATCATAGAATATTCGCACGCAACAATCAAGTAAACAAACTGGCCATATATTCCTAATCATGTAGAGAAACAAAAATGTTACAGATTTCTAGAATATCGTAGTAACTACTATTATAAATTTTGAATGATCTAAAATGTCGTAATGCACAGGTAACCAATTAAAACATTTAAACGGATGAACTATAAATTTGATGGCACAATTTGCATATTAATATAATTAAAGAGTGAATTCACATTTCACGGCAGCAAATATTATGAGGACATGTGTAATAAAAATATATGTGCATGAAAAAATTTTTTTTACATGCACACATGTGCAACAGGTTGGTTGTTTGTGCACTCAAAACCTTTCCAATTCTTGCACGCTGTGCATATAGTTTTAGACCTGAATTTTAAACACTGATGTCATTACATCATTTTTGTAATTCTTGAAGTTTGTTATTCTGGAAACTTTTTTATAAATACGAGTAAAGTTTAAACGAAGCCAATGAGCTTCTATTTCAATTAAATGAATTTTAAAGTACTTGGCTAATTCATAGAAAAGAATTCAGAAGCAATGAGAATAAGCTCAAAAATAAATAATGCCATATGATTCTCAAGTAAGGCTATTCCTCCGTAGATATATCTTTGTATAAATTAACTTATATTTTAAATTTCCTTTTTTTGTTTTTTTTTGCAACATCGTGATATAAAATAACTTACTTGATAATAATTTGTATAGAACCATTATTTAAATCAAGTATTCTTGTATTTATTATTGTCTAATAACGTTTGACTGTGTAATGTAGAGGCACGGAATGCCCTTTTTCAAAAAAATTTATACATATAAAAAAATATTGTTGAAAAAAACACATTTTAGAGCCATGCTTATAGGAAACGCCCTTAAGAGTATTCTCAAACAACACGCTCCATGTGATTAGCTAGTGATTGAGACAGTGCTCAACCATTATAATTAGACCATTGCTGATGACCATTGAATTGTACTCACGTATCTTCCTCAATGTGATTAATTTTGATCGTATTGATGCTCAAGTTTTACTATAATTAAATATTGATTGACAATCGATGCTTGAGCAAGAAAAAAAAATAGAAAACAATGGATAAAATATAATCTACGACAATTTCGACTTCTGGTTCTTCTTTTCAATATTTACTACAAACCAACAAAACACAAAACATGCCTTTTTTATTTGTGACGTAGATTTTTAGCATAAAACAGTAAAAAGATAATAATTCGTCGACGTTGGGTATCGATAATGAAAGTACTTGAGCAATTATTTTCTAATTAATCAATGAAACTTTTCGATCAATCAGCGCAACTTTATGGAATGGAATGATAAAAACTATTGATCGGTTAAACGATCTATTTTTCTTTCTTAAACTTTCATCACATGTTTTATTCATAATTCAACCATTTTTTTAATAATTAAATTTACTCTCAAATCCATTCAGAAAGATTGACTAATGTGCTCGAGAACATCCTAAAACAAAAAAAATCCGAGCCTCGAACCTTAGTCACTGATTCGAAATGTGAATTTAAAATAATGCATGTTATTTGCAACCGACTAGTTTGATAAATTTCTGCATAAATTTTATACCGAAATTTTTTCAATTTGACATAACTTAAAAAAAGCTTCATTAACACAATTTTATTTACGCAAATCAATTGGATAAAACATTTAAGTATCAAGGTATTTGAAATAAGTCAAACAAAGTTTACATGTCTTTTTTTTTTTTAATTTGCATTATATATGTGAAATAAACATTTATAAACTGAAATCATTTGATAAATTTAATTAAGATTAAATTAAGATTAATAAATTCCAGAAAAAAATTCCAAACTATAACGTCTCAATTTTTCCATTATCTTATCCTATTTTAAAATTTTTTTACAATTCATGATGACCGGTGACTAGTAGTAACCAGTGTTTAAAATTCAAATTTGGTTTTATGTTCTCAAAAAGAACATTTTTAATTTCTTAATGTTCTTAGTAAAATTTTAATGTTCTTTATATAGGAAAATTAAAATTTTTTTAATATTAAAAGAATTTGTTGAATGTTCTCAAATAGAGAACATATTTTAATAATTTATGTTCCCAAAAATTGTATAATGTTTTTTGAGAACACTGAGAACATTGAATTTTAAACACTGGTAGTAACATTGTCAGTTTTTTTTTACTTAATTTTGTGATAACAAGGAATTTAAAAATTTATTTATGGTCTCAAGATATACCACAAAAAAGTAAATACTTCATGAGGCTTCCATTTAATTGCAAATCCATGAGCCAATTTTATTTTTAATATTTTAACAATAATTTTAGCTAAAAATCATTCATACAGAATAATAGTATATAAAGCTCGAAGTCAAATAATTTATTATGTGGGGTCAATTAAATGGTACTATACACAAATGGTGGTCAAATTTTTCATATTTACAAAACGCGTAGTACTGTAAATCATTCAAGTTCAATAAATTTTAACTTTAACTATTTAAATCAGTAAATTTTAACCGTTGCAACTAAGAAAATTTCGAAAGAAAACAGACATCACAACTAAATGTATTAATTTTGTTTTAGATAAAAAATTGCAATTTATTATTAGCTTCTGAACAAGAATGGGTGAATGTTAATAGTCACATTTTAAACTATTAGACTATAATAAACTACAATAAACTAAACTATAATAAACAGATTATTATTCAAAAGATTGATAAAGCAATTTATTCGGTGAATTAATTAGCATAAAACTCTTAGGTTTTTTTACTAATCTGGAATATTTCATATTCTACTGAAAAATATGTATATCCACTACTTTCAAATGTAGATGCATTTCTAATTCGTTTTTCATATGATTTTTGTTGATGCCAACAGTTTCTATCTTGATTAAAATCATATGACATAATTAAATCACAACCACCAAATCTTGGGCCATATTTATTATAACAATAAATTGCATATTCTGGTTGTATTACACGACTTAAAATAGAATTTTGAATGGTACCATTTTTCAATGAAAAAATAAAGCTATCATTGCAATTTTTAAAACTATAATTAACTGATTTATCCCAACCGATAGGATTATAACCACCAAGAATTTCATCAGTGCCTTTAACCTTCATAACTACAACAAGTTGTGCTTGTTTATCACATAAATTCCAATATGAATCTTTGGTAAAACCATCTCTAGTTCCACGAAGAAGTAATTTAAACTCGTACGGATTATTTGTTAAGGAATATGTATTTTTTTTTATCAATCCATGAAGCAATTCCTCGGCATGTGCTTCATTGATAACTGTTGAAAATGGTTCTTATTTCTAGTTGGTAATGTTGGTGCTAAAATTTTACGTGATGAGGGTATCGTTGATGATGCCGATTTGACGACATAAACTTTATTGCTATATCATTCCAAAGAACTTTTTTTAGGATTTGTTGCATTATCGATAATATCATTATCAGATATATAAAATGTCTTTAAAGCTAAAAAAATTCTCGAGGTATAGGTCAGGGTTTTGAACAGTCCCCTATTCAATAACATAGTTCCATTACTTATTTCACTTGTAAATCATCTGGCAAATGAGTGAGACTAACTCATTTTCTTGAATAGTGATAAATTCTTCTGAATCAAAAATCATATCAGGGTACATAATTGCATCATTTTTGTAATTCTTGAAGTTTGTTATTCTGGTAGCTTTTTTGATAAATGCTAGTAAAATTTAAGAGAAGTTAATGAGCCTCCGTTTCAATTAAATATTGGTTTTACTAATTCATCGAAAAAAAATTCGCGAGCAATGAGCATAAGCTCAAAAATAAGTGATGCATTATGGTTTCATGTAAGAATGTTTCTCAATTGATATATCTTTGTATAAAATTAATTTGTATTTTAGATTTTCTTTTTTTTTTTTTCTTGCAACATGATATAAATTGGAAATAACTTACTTGATAATAATTTCAAATTGTAGTATAGAAACATTTTTTAAATCAAGTGTTTTAATATTATTCTTGTCTTTACTAATATTTGCCAATTCATTACGAAAGTATAAAGATCTGTATCTTAAAATTGTTGAATGTGCTTGGAATATTTTAGTTTTTGGTGATTCACCAACTTTAATGATTATGTTAAAATCTTCTTTGTCATCAAGAAGTTCAAGATAATTATTTGAGAGTTTTTCAAAGAATTTTACTGTCATTTTAAACGAGTGTAAACCCTTGATTATCGTTATTTGATTAATGTCAATCTAAATAGTGTCCAAAATTGCCGAATTGGTCGACAATGCATGTAACGTTTGACGATGCAACGCAGAAGTTCATTGCTAGATTTGAGGCATGGCATGTCATGCCTATGAGAATGAATGCCCTTAAATCAAAAAATCCGTGCCTCGAGCCTTAGTTATTGCTTCGAAATGTGATTTAAAATAATACATATTATCTTATAGCATAAATTTTATACAGAAATTTTTTCAATTTGACACATACTAAAGCTATCAACTTAAAAAGAAAATTATAATCATTGTTATAATTTTTTTTGAATCTAGACATTGCGTAGATGACTTTAAATAAATGTGATTAAAAATTTTTTTGTATACTGTATTTAACTTTCCCTATTTAAGTGCACATCATCTAATGCAATTTATATAACATTACATTTACTATCACACAACTCCATTTTGTTCACACTAAATAATTGGATAAGAAATTTAAGTATTAAGATATTAATAAGTCAAAAAAATTTGCAATTATTTACAATTATTTTTTTACTATAGTGATCATTAATTCACATTAATAGATATGCAAAAACAAAACATTTACGTGGGTTAAAATTAAAATATTGTTCAAATGTTATCTAATAACTGGTATATTGATAACCGGCCAATAGGCTATTTGCTATAAACAAATTAATAAAGTATAAAAAAAACTGATAGGCTAAAAATTTTTGAAAAATATGTTACATATTATTTTAATGTCAGAAAAAAATATCCAAATATTGATAAAAAGATTTGTAAAATTATTTAAAAAATAAAAAGCAGATATTATTAAGTTATCCTGCAAACTCATATGATCATGAAATTATTTCTTCTTGTTATTTTTCATGTGTTATGATGTAAACATGTTTATTTAAATTAAAACTCAGCGAGCAACTCCCTACCAATCATGCTCATAAATTGCCGGATATAATGGGCAAATTGTGGAATACAGTAATTTGGCTACACGTGCCGCAGGGCGGCACGTGATCATTTGCCAATTACCGTTGCAAATCTTACGTTTTTGATACTCCTGCACTTACTTTTTTGATACTCCTGTATGTACCCCAAAATTACGCTTACTTTTTTGATGCAGATCTGCATATATACACGTGACTTGTGTTACACAAAGGCCCAGTGCATTGTTTTTGCAAAAATAATTTTTGGTTACACGCCACTAATGTCGTGTAACGTTACACAAGTCTAATTTTGCCCGGCATTAAGCTTAATGCTGGTGGGCACTATCAT
>QKWP01000386.1:103922-154703 GCA_003550325.1 Gigaspora rosea | reverse complement strand
ACGGAGACTAAATTAGGTGATCAAAATACGCCACCTCTTGTAGCAGACATTAAAACTTATGATGACGGATTAACAATTCTCGTTCATATTGTCCGAAATAAATCAACTTCGACAGCCGATTGTTCAAAAGTTCAGGGGATGAGTTTAGAACAACAATTACGTATAAGAGTTATTCTTAGAAATGGAACAGTTAAAGAGATCGATCCTGATTTAAAATTAGATCCTATAAATTATTGTTTACTCACTAAATATGAAATTAAGAAAAATAACAATATAATTGTATATTTAAAAGATAAAAATAACAACACAAATATATTGCGTAATATAGTAAATCCTATTTCAATATATCCTTTACAAAAACCTTTCATTCTAGTAACTTATGTGAACGGGACAAATTCTTCCGATTATTCCGATCCTAGATTTTATATGGAGTGGGGAGCTGTCATCGATTGGGACAGAAAAACTCGAAGGTAAACCAATATTTTATATTATAAATATTTTATAAAGATTATTAATATTCGTTCTATAAATCACTAGTCTAGTACCTTTTCCTGGTTTTTGGATTAACAGTACAATTCAGCCAAATGCAGACAATAAATTTGGATTTCTTAGATATTATTTTGATCATATTTATTATGGTTTTTTGCGGCAATATTCAAGGTAATTTAACTTTCATAACATTTACAATTATTATTATGCTCTAATATTATAATCATATAGTGATTATTCTGGAAATTTAACTATGATGAGTGGAGTTGATAGTCACGGATTAAAAAATACACCAGTCACGATTAGAGATGGGCACCATGCGCATGATGCATGCATGCATGCATGAATGCACGCACGCATGCACATTGTCTAAGCAATTTAATGCATGCCCATACAAAATTAGTTAAAATAGAATATTGATAATAAATAACTTTTGACCCACTAGTTTAGTATTTATAATTTTTGCTACCAAAATAATGTAATGTCTTAGTGTAACTAGTGCTTCTGGAATCAGACCAGACCCAGACTCTAAATTTTACTAATTTCAAACTTCAGATTAGACTCAAACTCTATTATGAGTTTGGTCCAGGTTTGATCTGAAGTCAGCAAAATAATCTGAATTTAAATATGTTTATATATATTTTTTTGCACAGATCAAGTTTATTTAGTGCATTAAGTTAGAATTAATTAGTAAAATTTTGTGAATCATAAGATTTTATAGAATTTTATTAATAAAATTCTATAAAATCTTATAATTCACAAATTTTTTATTAATTAATTCTAATTTTATTCACTAAGTAAACTTGTTCAGTTCCTAAAAATATATTAAATCGGCAAATTTGGTTTTATTTTACTTGAAATTTTGAGGAAAGATGCATAATTTTAGATTTTTTGATCAAAAAGTCAAATTTAAGCATCTTTTCGCCAAATTTTAAGTAACATAAAAACAACTCTACCAATTTAATGCATTTTTAGGTGCTGAACATGATTACTTAATGCATAAAGTTAGAATTGATTAATAAAATTTTGCGATTCATGTAGATTTTGTAGAAATTTATTAATAGAATTCTATAAAATCTTATGATTCACAAAATTTTACTAATTAATTATAACTTAATACAATAAGTAAACTTGTTTAGCATCTAAAAATACATCAAATCGGCTGTATAATTTTTATTTTACTTGAAATTCAGAGAATAGATGCATAATTTTGGATTTTTGATCAAAAAAGTCAAATTTAAGCATCTTTTCTCCAAATTGCAAGTAAAATAAAAATAACTCTGCTAATTTAATGTATTTTTAGGTGCTGAATAAGTTTAGTTAGTGTATTGAGTTAGAATTAATTAGTGAAATCTTGTGAATAATAGGATTTTATAGAATTTTATTAATAAAATTCTATAAAATCTTATTATTCACAAGATTTCACTAATAAATTCTAACTTAATGCAATAAGTAAACTTATTCAGCACCTAAAAATACATTAAATCGGTAGAGTTGTTTTTAATTTACTTGAAATTCGGAGAAAAGATGCTTAAATTTGACTTTTTTGATCAAAAATCCAAAATTATGCATCTATTCTCTGAATTTCAAGTAAAATAAAAATTATACAGCCGATTTGATGTATTTTTAGATGCTAAACAAGTTTACTTATTGTATTAAGTTATAATTAATTAGTAAAATTTTGTGAATCATAAGATTTTATAGAATTCTATTAATAAATTTCTACAAAATCTACATGAATTGCAAAATTTTATTAATCAATTCTAACTTTATGCATTAAGCAATCGTGTTCAGCACCTAAAAATACATTAAATTGGTAGAGTTGTTTTTATGTTACTTAAAATTTGGTGAAAAGATTCTTAAATTTGACTTTTTGATCAAAAAATGCATCTTTCTTCCAAATTTCAAGTAAAATAAAAACAACTTTACCGATTTAATGTATTTTTAGGTGCTTAACAAGTTTACTTAGTGAACTAAGTTAGAATGAATTAATAAAATTTTGTTAATCATAAGATTTTGTAAAATTTTATTATAAAATTCTAAAAAATCCTATGATTCACAAATTTTTACTAATTAATTCTTACTTTATGCACTAAGTAAACCTTGTCAGATCAAAAAATACATATAAAAAATTTGACTCAGACTAGTCTGCAGACTTTGGACCAGACCCGGACCAGACTCAGTCTCGATTAACTATAGTGCATATAATATGCATGCATGCATGCATGCATGCAGCATTACCATGCGCATGCATAGTGTAGAAAGTGCCATTTTGCCCATCTCTAGTCACGATAGTGTCTACTTTAAATAATGGTTATTTGGCATTTTACAATGATACAATTAATAATAACGATAACCATTCGTTACTTCCACATGGTGGGCTTTACGTGCAAATTATAAGCTACAACGATTCTAGAAACGTAATAGAAGGGACTTATGCCTATCAAATATCACAACCCAATATGACAATTAACTCAGTTGATTGTGATACATCTGTTATATTTGGTATTACTGATATTGTTTGCATAGTCTCCGTCAACATCAACAACACAACACGCTATATATCCATTCAGTTGACCCAATCAGAATTGTCATCTATTCCAAGTGAAATATACAATCTTCTTAATGTAACTGGACTATCCCACCAAGGATGGAGAGCAAAAACAATGCCATTCGGTAGTTATATATTAGGACTTACAGCTTATGACGATAATGATCACAACACTTATCATTATATATATGCTTATGATGATAATCACAATACACAAGTTCCTTTAAAGCCTCCGAGTCCTTTTCTTACAAATTACTTTGGTGCAAATGTTATTATGGATAATAATACTCTTCTACTTGCTTCACAATATACAACTAATAATGCTTCTTGGTCTTTACTCACTATTAAGTTACCTAGTGCTTATGGTTTATTGGATGGTTGAGTATACTTATATTAATTTCTAACATTTTCACTATATCAGTTGAAATTTAATATTTTTTTATTTATCATTAGATGGCTATGACAATACCCTTATAGAGACAACTTTTCCACCAATCAATGCTAATGTCAGCTCTTCAACGACCACACTAAACATCACCCTATATATAAATGTTATTTGTCAACTGGTAACATCACCATCTACAAAGTCTCTGATAACAGTGTTAGACAAAGAGTTTCAACAACAATGAATGAATTCTGTAATCTCGATAATGGATATAATGTTATTATAAAAGTCATTAATAGCACATTCAACGAGTATGGCGAACAATATTTTGTGACGATGGATAGTAATTTTATCAAAGATATTTATCATAGAGAACCTATAAATGGAATTCATGATGGTATTTGGATTCTTAAAACAGGTAATATTTTTAATTTATCATCTAAATTTAGTTTTTGAAATTTTATTAAAGCTTTAGCTTTTTGGACTTTTATTAACAGACGATCGGAAGGTATACTGAGGTAATGTGCATTATATTTATATACATTTAAAGTACTTAACATGTTTCTTATTGTATTTCCTTGTAGATGAAGTTGTTATGGGTTCAATGCGTCTCACCGTAGATGCCTCCAAAACATTCTTAGCACGTTCCGAAAATAATAAATCAGAATACATTAATAATTTATTGAATGAAATTGCCAATAAAGTGCCAATAAATAGTTCCCGCTTAAAATCAAATAAATCGAACAATTATAGAATCCATAAAGTATCTGATGATAAAATCGTTATTTCAATTCGCATAGATATGATTAATGGAACTGATATTTTCAGATTTAAACACTATGATTGTTTACAAGAATATCACTACCTTCTCTTCTGGTGTGACAAATGATTTAGACGAATCTTACGGCTTTAAAACACCGAGTGAGTTAATTATCTCATCTAAAATGCTTTCGAATTAAATTTTGGGACTAATTTTCATATTACAGCGAATACATGGAATGAAAACAAAATATTAATATCGGTCGGGATTGCGATTTATATAATATTTTGTCTATTATTCCGTATATTAAGTTATAAGGTATATTTATTTATCAATATTTTTTAAGAGCTTCTCATCGTAAATATTTATAAAAATCTTTGTTTAAAAAGTCAAAATCGAAAAAAATTGAGGCAATAAGTTCTGCAATATTAAGACTCGGATTAATCGTTCCTAATTTTATTCTTACAATTTTCTTTGTTCTGAACTATTCTAATGATGTGGAGCTTTACTGGCAAAGGTATTTTTACAAATAATTTATTTTATTGTCATCAAATAAATGTTAAATTATTATCAACTTATCTTTTGACTCTTGTAAAAACACGGTTGAAGTGTACTCGTCCTGAGTGTTTCATTATTCACAAACATTTGTATAGTAACCTATACCATTTATAAGGGAATTAAAGAACCCGTTATTGGTGAAGATTTTAAAAAATGGGTCAATAAATATTTAGGTTTAGTAATTCTGCTAATTATTTTAATAGCAACTGATTATGAATATTTGACAATTTTGACAATTTTGAAATATATACCTATGTTTACTAAGAGCTACAAAGAAATCAATAGATTTAATATACTTAAACATATATTTGTTGGTCCAATTATATGTGGTGCATTTTTTGCCATTTTTTTAGGAATATTCCACAAATCGTTGTTCAAGTGAGTATATTATTTTATTATTATTTTTGTAACGAGTAAAAAATTAACTTGAACCAAGACGGTGGCACCATTTATTCACATATAAATTTTTATTTGCTTTATTAATTCAATTTTCTGTTCAAATCATATCATATTTTTATGACAGGTCTTTTATTATAATGAGCTCAATAACGGTCGTCTTTTGGAATATGATATAGTTCCACTTCTTTTACTTGTCACATCTTGTCTTAAGATTTTCATGATTATCTTCAATTTTGTGTCCAAAGCAGTAACTTTGGTTCTTATCCGGTAAATGAATTCATCTAATTTTTTGTCTTTAATAAATAAACGTTATTCTAATCAAACAAACCTTTATTAGACGGTAAGGGTAAAACTACATTACATTAATTTATGAAATTTTGTATTATAATTTCTAATTCTGTTTAATTATTATATTTACTGAAGAGAGTAAGTATCAAAATTTATGACATAATTACTTAATAAGGAATCAACTATTAAACATACCTCTGTACTTTTCAATCAATTCATGACCATTATTAGTTTGTGAGTATAAGTTTCCATTTTATGAATAAACGGTTAACAAACGCACATCATTTAATATTTATTTATATACAAATAGTAAGTAAGTAGAAAAGTTCATTAATATTAGGTGGCAAAGTGCTACTGATATATTTCTATCTTTTGTTGAAATATAATTACTGTAAATGAGTTAATACAATTTTATTAAATTAATATTTAAATTTTAAAGATATAATTTTTATGGAAAATATGCAAAATGCAAACGACCGTATACCTCTCCAACTTGATGTCAACAATGTGATCCTCAAAAAGCAACTGAAGGATGGACAAGTGGAAACGAAGAGACTGACAATTTCATTAAAAAATTTCAACGCAAAGTTACAAAATATGAAAAAATGGTTGAATGGATTCCATATGATAGGTTGATTAATTTGCAAAAGGTTAAAGAGATGAATCGGAAATAATATTTATGGCTACTTGGCAGGATGGTATAAGAATAATTAAAGGTGAAATTTTAGAATATAAACGGTCACGTATTGAATCATGTGGTGTTAATCTTAAAATGTTGCATGGCTCTCAATCATGTGATTTTTTATAAAAGAAGTAAGTAAAATATTTATTTATTTATTATTCTCAGCTTATTGCAATACCATTAACACATTTAAAACCTTTAATACGGCAAGCTTACAAATTATATGCAGTCAAACGGAAATGTTGTATATGGAATTACTCAAAATACAGAGACAAATCAATATATAATTGTAATACCAGATGAGTTTAGTTCTAGAAGAAACGATTCAAACGGAAAATGTATATCAGAGATGGCACCGAAACCTTTTTTGGCGATTCCGAAAGTTTCGGGTTTCGGATTATAGCTTCCGAAACCTTATCCGAAACTCGAAACCTCAACCGAAACCCGAAACCTCAACCGAAACCCCGAAACTGCCAAAACATCAATAATTTATTTGTTTATTCTCTCCAAAGTTGGCGCCGAAACCCTTTTGTGCCAAATCCGAAAGTTTCGGGCTTCGGATTATAACTTCCGAAACCTTATCCAAAACTCGAAATCCCGAAACCTCATTCGAAACCCGAAACCTCACCTGAACACCAAACTTCCATTTATTGCATTAATGTATTATATATCTCTTTCAAATGCACTGATGTATGCTATGTATCTCTTCAATATATATTAATCGCATTGATGTATGCTATATATCTCCTTAAAGAATACAATAAAATTTGAATATCCAGCAATATTTGGACCGAAATGCATCCAACAATTTATTGCATGCTTTTTGTTGTTATGATTCACAAGTAAAACATGAAAGGTAAATCCAGAGTTTATATTCTGACAATCAAGGTTGCTTTTGCAAGCATCAGTTTTTTACTTACTACGTAAAAACTGGATACAATATCAAGTAATAATAAGTAATTAGTACGTCCATATCCACTAATGATAGAATTAATAAGTTACCGCAGAATTAAATAAATTTTGGTATCAAAAGTCATCAAATACTTATCGATTCATCATTGGCAATTTTTTCTATCGCCCTAGAATTTGAAATCAGTTGTAATAACGGTATGATATTAAAAATAAAGTTGACCAGCTTTAAAAAAACCCCCGGACAAACCGAGGCAGTAAAAAAACATAATTAAAAAAATGACCTATATAATGTTATAATTTATTCAAAAATAAATTTACATTTTGGGTTCATTAAAAATAAATCAACTTTACAATAAATTTTAAAGGTTTAAATATTATATTTTTGAGTTTCGGATTATAGGGTTGAGTTTCGGATTATAGTTTCGGGGGTTTCGGGTTTCGGAGTTTCGATTTTTTTTTAAAAATCCGAAACTAGTTTCGGATTAGAACCCGTCCGAAACTAGTTTCGGGTAGGTTTCGTTTCGACGCCATGTTTGATGTATATACTGTGAACATTATAACACTTCTCCCGCTTGGTGTCAATCCTGTGATCCTTGGAAAGCAACTCAAGAATGGACAAGTGGAAACAAAGATATTGACAATTTCATTAAAGAATTTCAATTCAAAACTACAGAATATGAAAAAGTGATTGAATGGATTCCATTCAATAAACTAATTGACTTACAAGAAATTAATGAAATTAATGAAGAATCAGATCTTGTATTCACGGCAACTTGGGTGAAAGGCGTACGAATAATTAAAGGTGATCCTGGAAAATATATGCAGTCACGCAGTATATCATCATCCGTTGACCTTATGAAATTGAATTGTTCACAAACAGACACTTTGGAGCTTTTTGAAAATGTGAGTTAAATTATTTATATATTACTAACTGAATTACTTGAAATTATAGAATACTGCTTTTTTTAATTAATTAACACGTACTGTATCATAAGTTCAAAAATCATATGCAATTAGGGAAATATAGAATTCATGGAATAACTCAAAATGCAGAACTGGACAATACATGATCGTAATCGATTTTTATAGTGACAAAAGAAAATCCATTAATGGAAATTGCAAATATTGTAATCGATATAACACCTCTCCAGCTTGGTGTCAATTATGTGATCCTCGAAAAGTGGATCAAGAAACAAGTGGCGATAAGAATATTGATGATTGTATTAAGGAATTTCAACTTAAGGCTACGGCATTTGAAAACGTTATTGAATGGACTCCATTTAACAGATTAGAAAATATAAAAGTCATTGGACAAGAAGGGTTTGGTACAGTATATTCATCAATTTGGTTAGATGGTAATCGAGTAGTCGGAGGTAATAACAATTTAGGTCATGTACGATATCGTAACAAATCCTGTGAAGTTGCTCTTAAGACAATAGCTGAAAGTTCCTCCGAGTTTTTAAATGAGGTAAGACAAATTTATTTGCTTACCGTATTTTGGTGCAATAATGCACAAGGTGTACGTTATTTTGAACACTTGTACGTATGTACTTTAAGGATGCGCATGTGCAATATTTTTTTAATATTTTTAGAACCACTTTTGATGATTTTGGTGTAAATAATTACATGTAATAATAATATCTCATACAATCAGATCCGAGCCCCAAAAATATAATATTTATAGATTTTGACACTCTAAATCAATACCTCACGCTTAGTCAAATTTTTAATATGCACATTTGACTAAATTTTTGCATATGGTTCTGTCACAATGCATTTAGAGAAACTTGAATGTTTGAGGGAGGTGTATTTTTGGATACACATAGGCTATATGTGCTGTTTTCAAACAGTGAAAAATTCAAAATAACGACCATGTGGTTTATTCGCACAAAATACTATAATTGTAAATTTACTGGATATTAACTTATAAAATTTTGTTTATGTATTTTTTTCAAGTTTAAAAATCATATGAGATGTAGATTAGAGGGTAGTGCGCTTGAAGTATACGGATTGACACGGCATACAGAGACAGGTCAATATATGATGGTATATCAATATGCTAATAGAGGAAATTTTCATGACTTTTTAGCTAAATATTTTAGAAAACTTGTATGGCAAGATAAATTAAAGCAACTTGCGGATATATCTTATGATTTATCTCGAATTCATAAAGCAGGACTTATTCATAATGACTTTCATAGTGGTAATATTTTACTAAATCAAAATATTGATGGAGTTATAATATCATACATTACGGATTTGGGATTATCTAGAAAACCAGGTGATCATGATCCAAAAGAAGGAATTTATGGAGTCGTGCCATATGTTGCACCTGAAATTCTTCTAGGTCAGGAATACACACAAGAGGCAGATATTTATGGTTTAGGCGTTATTATGGCAGAAATATCAACCGGAAAATTTCCTTTTTATGGATATGAATTTGGTGTTAAACTTGCAACAAAAATTTGTAAGGGATTACGCCCAGATTTTGCTAACGGAACACCTGATTGCTATGTTGAACTAGCTAAAAAATGCATGGATCCAAATCCACAAGACCGACCTTCTGCTAAAGACATTACTTCAAAAATCAAACAATGGAAAAAAATTATAGAATCAGAGAATTTAACGGATAAAGAGGAACTTGATATAAAAAAGAAATTCATTGATGCTGACAATGAAATCAAAGAAATGATACTAAAGGAACTTGATATAAGAAAGGAATTCATTGATGCTGACGATGAAATCAAAGAAATGACACTTAAGGAACTTGATATAAGAAAGGAATTCATTGATGCTGACAATGAATCAAAGAAATGACACTTAAGGAACTTGATATAAGAAAGGAATTCATTGATGCTGACAATGAAATCAAAGAAAAAACTAAATATTATAGCGCATTAATTGATGTACAAGAAATCATAAAGAGCGTTAAAGGTAGATTAAATTATATTATATGGTTTATTTTTGTTAATTAATACTTTATAATTAAGCATTAATTTATTGCTTTTATTACATGTAGTATCCACTCCTTCTATTTCGCAGCAGCTAGCAAGTTCAACTCTTGAACACCCATCCAATATTACTGATTTATTAAGTGAGTATAACTTGCAATATTTTATTGTTTCAAAAGTTTATTTACTAATAATATTTTCTTAAAGTTCAAGATAGTGAATTTCAAAAGGAATGATGCACTAAGAATGCCTTGATTAATTCTCGAATTTATATCATTTAAAATTAATGTTAGACGCTTAAACTCTTTTACACCTTGTCAAAATATTCAGTATTGCTTATCCTTATACTACTTTTTAAAATTTAAAATAAGAAAATCGTCTTAGAATAAATTTTGTGTTACACTTGAAACTTAAAAAAATTTTGTTTCTTAAAAGTCTTAATAATTATAATGAATTCAGATTATAATGAAATTTGAACTTATTTATGTCCGATTTTTAAAATTTTTTGGGGACTTATTTGTTAGTTTTTTTTTTTAAGTTAGGGTTTAGGGTTAGAATTATTAGGGAAAGAGTATAGGTAGATTTTGGTAGGGCTTATTTTAAATTGTAATCGTTTACGGTGATTACCCTGAACTCTTAAACCATACACCTTCATCATCGATAATTATGAATATTCCTTAAAATTTCTTTTTTGTTATTGTATACTTATATCCTTGTTTCCTATTTTATCATTCTTATCTGATAAGTTATCATTTCGATAAAAATAAAGGCAAATTAATCGGATTAGTTCGGAATATAAATATATAAAAATTTCTGAAAAATGTTCATTTATTAGGAGTAGAATATAGTTATTTTCGGATTACTTTGAAAAACTAGAATCTTTTGAAAATTTTCGGAAAATTATAATTATAATTAGTTTTTTTTATAAACAATTTCAAAATGACATGCGTTATTTTCAAATTTATGATTTATGATAATTAACGTAACGGTATATTTTTCATCAGTCATTTTACGAACAAGGATCCATTTAGTGCAACAACAATAAAGTTGCATGCATTAAACAAGTCATGCGCCTGCCCATGTGCTGGGAGTTTTTGTTATCCAATGGCTTATCAGATTTTATCTCTGTAGATCATTTCCAGTCAAATTTGGCTGAAAATTTTTTATAATTTGTACTAAATTGCCTAACCTTTAAAAAGTGTTATTTATGTTTTTACCAAAGTTTTGCGCAAGTCATGGCATCATGTTTTCTGCCCGAACTTGCAACATAAGCATATTGGTAGTACTTTTTCTAGTAACATATTCATTAACACTAATTTAATAATCATTGATTAAACACGGAAGAATTTAACCAATCATTTGATAATAAAATCCAGGCAAATTTGCCTGGAAAACAGTTGACGATTTTTGATATTCATCTTCATCAACTATTTTAAATCGTCTAAGTTGCTCTTGTGATTTAATAATACTTGTAAGAGCATTTTTTAAAAAAAGTTGATATAAATGTTTAAAGATCAACAACCCTAAATTAGCATTAACGTGACGTTACTTTTGAATCGTCGATCTTAAACATATCAACCTTTTTTTAAAAAAAAATCGCCGTTTTCCAGGCAAATTTGCCTGGAAATTTTATTATCAAATGAATTGGTTAGGTTCATCCGGTCTTGGAAAATCATGCATTAGGGGGCTTTTACTTATTACGATTTGGTGTTATAGTAGAATTTATCAAATAATTTAAAAATTCCAGGCAAATTTGCTAGAAAACATTTTAAGGGATAATGCAATTTTGTGTAACTACATTTTGTTATATTTTATTGGTTTTGTATTGTAGATCCAATCAGTGTTCGAAATTTCGGACTCAAACACTGTTCTCATGAGAACAGCATAATAGCTATGAGTGTTCTCAACCTATTGTTTATGTTCTCATTTGTGCTCATTAAAAAAAAAAATTTTAAAAATTTAAAAATATATCATATACTGTACTGTAATATATGTACTTTTTACCTATAAAAGCATAAATGGTATCGGACAAATAAAAAAAATTTGACATAATTCTATTAACACATCTATATGTGAATATACATTAGAGCATGTCAGATATCTTTTCATTCATGCTATAGTAATTATATATAAGTTGATGATAAATTATTATAACTAATTATATTTATTTATTTTAATTTGATATAACAATACTATGTAATTACTAATTACTACTTATGAGAACACTATTTTTATTTTACTGTTCTCAAAAAAATTTTAATAGAGAACAGTAAAAAATTTTTACTGTGCACAAATTTAAAATAGTGTTCTCATGAGAACTCGGAGAACACTAATTTCGAACACTGGATCCAATATAAGAATTAAATTGTTTGGGTTGTTACGAAATTGATAGATATTAGGATTGAGATGAGTTTTGAAGGCGTGATAATATCAATAATCGTGATGGTCAAATTGTCAAAGACGTGTGTATGGCTGATGGGGTTATATTAGAGTGGACGGGAAATGCGATGTACATATTTGGTCACGTTTTATGTATATCATATGGGTCTTTTAACTCAAACGACTACTGGGTCAAATTCGGTAATTTTTTTTTATTTTAATCCTATAAACTTTTAGAATGAAATTAAGAAAAAAAATTTGTCAAAATTGGTCTGGTAGTTGTCGATAAATATTCGTATAAAATTTTTAAAAAAATGTTAAAAATATCTTAGAAAATCAAGACCGCAATTGTATTGTTTTAAAAAAATACAATTGCAGCTTGTTTTCTAAGATGATTAAAGTTTTTTTAAAATTTTATACGAATATTTCTCAATAACTACCAGAAATTTAGTAAATTTTTCTTTATTTTTATTTACAAGTATATAAGATTAAAATAAAAAAAAATTTTGCATTTTATATTTTATTAGCCAAATTAATTTTGCCAAGAGTTTCGTCAATCATGCAGTTCATCAATCGTCAAATTTTCATCAATACAAAACCACAGACAAATTGGTTAATAGAATTATGAAAATAATGAAGATATTGATAGTTTAAATAGTGTGAATAACGCAAACAAAGATATTAGTGAAAATTTAAATATTGTAGAGGATAAAAACAATGATTCAGAAAATTTACCTATTGCTTTTTAAAATTTTGACATGTTTATCGAAGTGCAAATAAATAAAGCTTTTATTAATTGATCTTTTTGTTTAATAGTTTCATCAAAAGTTTCATCTATAGTTTCGTCAATAGTTTCGTCAATTATCAGTAGTTTGTCAATCATCAAATATCGTCAGACGAAACTATTTCGTCAATTGTAAAATAGTTTCATCTTTAATACTCACCCTGATGATTTATTGAATGATTAGATGACAAAATCATTTAAGTGAACTGAATTAAACATTATACTTACCCTAGTGCTTTTATTGAATGATTAAACAATTACAGCTAATCATATATTGTCCTGAAATACAATCGTTAAGATGAACAAAATTATAATAAACTTTATACTCGTTAATCATATATTCTCGTGAAATGCAATTGTTAAAGTGAACAGAATTTAACTTCGTACTCAACTTGGTAATTTATTGAACACATAAATGATTATGGATACATTTTCTTGAAACTATCTTTAAAGTAAAAAGAATTAAACTTCATACTCACGCTGGTGATGTATTGAATAATTATCATAATATAGATATATAATAATGTAATCATCCAAATGATTAAATATCACAATTTCAAATAGGAATCAACCAAATTTTTTCATACAATTTGATTATGTTTTGGGATGAGTTAGTTTGCTTTTTTTGTTAGCTGACAGAAGTTAACAGATAGCTAAGCAAAGAAACAAACTGGTTAGGCCCAGAAATACACCATTAGCCCTAATCGGAAGTGGATAAGTGAATCAGCACATGAAGTCGAAACTTTATTAGTTGCCTATTCAGGCACTGTCTAATGCTAATAACAATTGTTAGGATTGGACACAATAAGCAACATGGTATGGACAAATCTCCCAACCTATATAGAATTCTGCCATTTTGTGGTATTTTAAAGCTTCAACTCAAAAGTCAGCCTGCTTAATGCAATGTAGGAGACCACCAGCATCACAAATTCAGCAGATGGCAAATACCGGAACAATTATAGTTTCTATTCTTGCATATCCCATCTCAGCTTCTACAATTTCTCAATTAAAATTTATTTAATAAAGGTAATTATCTAGTATCATTACCCAACTGACATATAAATATGAAAATATTTATCATTGTATCATTCAACGCATGGAAACACAATTGTGCATATATAAATGAACAAAAATGCAAAAACCTGTTAGGTAAAAACCTGTTCCTGAAGCATCACTATCATCACTTTAGGTTATTCGGCACTACTATCTTATGAAAGAGTTATTTGACACCTGCCTTCCTTGTAGTATAAATATAAAAGATATAGATATCCCCTAGTTTGGTAATTGCATAGTATGCAGATTAAAGTATTTGCCCTTTTTTAATTGTCATTCATTTTGTTATAAGGTAAAAAGGGGTAATTTGGCGAATAGGAGTAATTTGGTGAATTGTAAAAAATATAATCCTATGATCAAATCTGATCAATTTCTATACTATTCGATTCCTCTCATTGAGAGGATTTGAATAGTAAAAAAATTGTTCAGATCCAATCACGGAGTCACGATATATTTTCATTTATTTTCAATTCGCTATATTACCCCTACTTATAACATGTACATGGATTCCAACTTAAACATAATGCGGCAAGTATGGACATTTAATTTAGTACGCGAAAGTACGTGAACAATTTTGTGTGACTAATATTGCTACAACATCTAAACAGAACAATATTTGCTGGCAAATTTTCATGCGTCACATTATCTTAATCTTTTATACTTAATTTTGTAACTTTTTTTATTTCGATAATTTTTAGTAAAAATTTATTCAAACATGAAAATTTCTTCTGCTAAAAGAGGTGATGCAATCAGTGCTGCACTTAAAAAGTTAAATGATTGCCTTCTCGGGTCCAAACCTCCAAGTATTAATAGCTTGGTGAAAGACTTCAGTCTTTCAGAAACTACACTTCGACGTGCAGTTACTAATGGTGGTCTCCTAAACGTCTGGGTGCACCCAACATTCTCACTAGTCATGAAGAAAATCAGCTTGTCGGCTACTGTATTAACATGCAGAAGCTCGGGTTTGGTTTAACAAAACAGGGGTTAATCATTGTGTAATGGAAATGATGAAGTTAAATAAACGATCACACCTGTTTGGAGAAGATGGGCTAGATCAAGACTGGTGGTACATTTTATGAACGACCACCCTGAGTTGTCCTTTCGTGTTCCTCAAAACTTATTAGAGCCAAGGGCACAAAAAGCAAATAAAACTATTGTTGATAACCATTTCAAAAAACTTAAACAAATTATTGATGAAAATTCGCTTTTCGCGGTGCAAATATGGAATATAGATGAAACTGGGTTCGTCATTGTGCCTAAATTAGAAAAGGTTATAGCGACAAATGTGCACATCAAGTCCACAAAATTGCACATGAAAATTCTTATGACCATTTCTGTTGCGCTCACAATTTCAGCAGATAGATCTTATATTCCACCTTTAATAATTTATAAAGCTGTTCGTATGATTTCTGGTTTACTTGACAAAGCACCACCAGGAACCGTAATGGGCTTTACAAGCACAGGTACTTGCGTGAAGACCTATTTCAAATATACCTTGATCATTTTATTCAGTTGATCCCTCCTACCCAACTAGTATTACTAATGTTGGATAGTCATAGTAGTCACATCAGTTATACAATTGTTAACTTTTGTCGTAACAATGGGATCCTTCTTTATGCACTTTTGCTGTATACAACTCATGTTTTGCAACTGTCAGAAATTCCTTTTGCGAAACTAAAAAAAAGAATATAGTAAGGCATGTGAAAAATACAATAATGGCATAATAGTAACCAAACGAACCTTCGCAAGAGCTTTTGGTTTTGCTTTTTTTAAAACTTATACCACACAAGCTATTTGTAATGCCTATAAAGTGATGGATATTTGGCCGTATGACCCAAAAGCTATTAGTCCTGACTGTTTAGACCCATTATTAGTAACTGAATGATTCAATATCTCATCTTCATCTAGTCAATCTTCTATTCAACAAGTCACATCATCTTTGTCAGTTCAAAAATCTACTAATTCGAAGCATTTTCATTCTACTCGTTTGAATATTGAACAACTAATAGAAGAAAATATAAAACTTAAGAATGAAAATGCTTTATTAAAGTCACAAATTTCAGTAGCAAATGAAGAACTAAATACTTACAAAAATCCTGGGATGTCCTTTCTACATTTGGTTCTTAAGTACCCGGTTCCTCGCATTCCAACAGAAAGTTCACAATCAACTACAGAAGACCAGACTGGGTCTGATCTACCTTCTCCTAGGAAAAAAAGAAAGACAGTTTCATTTTCCCAGCTCCTTACTAGTGAAGAAAGTTGGCGCCAATTAGAAGAAGTGAACAGGAAAGTAGAATGTAAAGCCGATGAAGCAAGACAAAAAAAGGAGCTAGCAGCCCAAAAAAAAGAGATAGCAGCCCAAAAGAAAGCTAAACAGGAACTTCGTTTGTACAAAAAAATAAAAAAAGAGCCCAAAAGACTCTTGAAAAGCAGAAAGGTCGTTAAAAAAGAAAGGGAAGTAAAAAAAATTATTTTAATTTTAATAATCTAAATTCGCCAAATTATCTCTTTGATATATTTTTTAGTACTATATGCATAGCAGCAGCGATCTTTACTAATTTTCAATTATCATATCCTTTTTTTTTTTATAGAACTATTCTAAATATGGCATAGTTTCGTGACTTCAAATATGTAAAATTTTACACAGGTTAATAAAAAGTTTAATCGATAGCATTGTTAACTTTGCCAAATTACCCACTTTCTACCTTGGGTTCATATTATTTCGCCAACAATCACTTCACTGACATAACATTTTACCGACAAATACTTACCGACAAGTTCATTTTACCGACAGGTTGTTTCACCGAAGTTCATTTTACTGACAAGTTTTTTTTAAAAAAGCACCCTAAGGGCGCTAACATTTATTATCTAATATCCATTTACTATAGGGGCTTACTCCCACCCCAGGTAAAATCTATAAATAGAATTTTGGCTAATCAAATTTAACTAAGGTTAGATTTTTCTTGACCCCCATCCCCTAAAATATTACTTAATAAATGTCAGCACCCTAACTTTAGCCCTAATTCTGTCTAATTCTACCCTGACTCTAATGACAATGACCAGAATTACTTTGTCAGTGAAATGAGCTTCGGTGAAAAAACTGTTGATAAAATGAACTTGTCAGTGAATAATTGTCGGTGAAATGTTATGTCGGTGAAGTAATTGTCGATTAATTGATTGTTACTCATCTACCTTATATATATTTACCTGTTATTTGACTAGCAAAAAAAATTTTTGAGCACTATGTGCTTGTGCTGCACCTAAGCTGCTTTGAAGCGCTGCTTGCTTTTGTCTCTAGCGCTTTCACTAGCACTAGCGCTTAGTGTTAAAATACCTTCTTTTACAATCAGTTGAAATTAGTAAAACCCAAAATTTCCTAAAAGAGTTAAACCGAAAAATATCAATTACCAAACATGAGCAATAAAACTATCCCAAAATTTATATATAAAGCAATCAAGCATATTACAAAGCACTAATAATTTCTTCTAAGTGCTAAATTTTATTCATTTATATGATATGATACTACAAAATAATTTTCTTAACAAGATGATTTTAATAAATCAAAATTATTCAAATTTAATTACATAATTATGAAATAATTAGAGATTTGTATTATATTTATATATAATACAAAACTTTGCAACTTTTGTAATCATATAATAAGATTTAGATAATTTTAGATTCATCAGAATTGTTTTACTAAAAAAATTATTTTGATAATTAAATAGGATTAGTAAATTAAAAGTTATTATTTTTAAAAATTTTATTATTATTTTTTTTTTCTTTTTAACAGTCTTGCCGGTATTACTTTCTTGGTGATTTATAACTTCTGTAGATGTTATTTTTATTCCCACCAATTGTAACCCGACTTTCTAAACTTGCTTTTATGCCACCCAGAAGCGATTTGGCACACTACCCACTATAGTGGCCAGAAATCTTCGTGCTAATTTTCGGGCTACTGCGCCACAAGTTCATATAGTATCTTGTAAGTTCAGACTTGGGTCTCATATTACGTCTCATGACTTTAGTTATTCCAAATCAGAGTCCTGGCACAGCCCTCATTGTCATGACTTTGATTATAGATCACTGCCCATTCTAGGAACTAAGTTCATCGATTGACGTCTGGGTCCGTGTATCTTACAGTATTTTAGTTCCCTAATTTAGCCTAGCCCTGCTGGCTTTCTTACAAATCACCACTACTTGGATTTGAACTAGCGACCTTGCAATTTGAGACCTTGGAGCATAACCACTATGCTATTGGACCCAAGGTCTAAAAATTTTATTATTATTATTTATTATTATTATTATTATTAGAAATAATATATTTGTCAAATCTTGTTATATTAAATTTTGGCACAGGTTATATGTGATTGGTTGATTTATGTAGATTAATGCAGTACTAAATAGATTTAATATTAAATTTTTTCTAAGCTTTGAGCAAAGATATATTAACAACTACCAAATCATATGATGAACTTTTTTTGTTTGAATTCTATATATTCAAATTCATTAAATTTGATATAGTGAATATCAAAGTATCTTCATCAAAGTTTAAAAAAAACTTAAAATAGCTGTCAAAATAAAAGTAACCAAATTTTTCTAAACTTTGAACAAAAGTATTTTAACAACTACCAAGTTAAATTCAATGAACTTTTTTTTTGAATTTTGTAGATTTAAAAATTCAAAAAAAAAAAAATTATTAAATTTAACTTGGTGGTTTTTTTGCTCAAAGTTTCAAAAAACTCAAGACATCTATCAAAATAGAAGTAATAAAGAGCTTCTAGAAATCAGCTGATTTCTGGGTGGATGGGTAGCAGGGTTGTAAAATTACGGTGATTTATAAAATTTGGCAGTAAGTTATTAGTAAGTTACCTTAAGTAACTTAAAATAACTTACGGTAACTTACTGTAACTTACTGGCAAATTTTATAAATTACTGTAAATTTACAACCCTGGTAGATGGGTCAGTTGAAATATCAGGTGTAATTCCAGCCAAAATTCATAATTCCTGCCAAAGTTACAAAATTATTTTGACCAAAATTATAAATTTATTAACAATATTTAATAATTAATAACTGTTGATTTACTGGACCAAATTTGATAATTTAACTACCAAAATGATCCTCTCAATAAAAGGATTCTAGAAAGTCCAAAACTATAAAAATCTAATCACTAGATCATATGATTGGAATAGATTTGTGTTACTATAAAAGTTCTATAATTTATTAAATAAAAAATTACTAATTTATACCACAGATAATTATTACCTGTAGTTAATTTGTCAATTAAATTTAGGATTAGGTGTAATATGTAGATCAATTTGTATAACAAATTAAAAAAAATTTTAAAAAATTGCTAAAATTGCTTCTAATTTAAAATTTTTTTATAAAACTACTTTTTTTATACAAAAAAAAATTCGTTGCTAAATTTTACTATAAATAAAGTTCCATCCTAATCTCTAACCCTTACCCTTACCCTAACATTAAAGAGATTTCATTTTTATTTAATAAAAATTGTTTATTTTGTTTATTTTATATATTGTAGATCACAGGTAATAATCATCTATAGTAATTATTAGTATAATAGTAGAATAATTATAAACTATTTATAGTAATACAAATTTATTTAGATCTTAGGATCCTGTAATTGAATTTTAATGAATTTGGTCTTGCTAGAATCCTCTCATTAAAAGGATTATTTTGATATTTGAATCATCAAAATTGGTCCAGTAAATCAAAACTTATTAACAATTAAAAATTAATATTTAATTGTTAATAATTTTTTATCTACTAGACCAATTTTGATAATTCAACTACTAAAAATGATCTTTTTAATAAAAGGATTCTAGCAAGCCCAAAATTATTAAAATCTAATAACAGGATTCTAAGATCAAAATAAATTTGTATACTGCTGTATAAATAATTTATAATTATTTAATAAATTATAGACTTTTTTTTATAGTAATACAGTGGTCTACTATATTATTGTAGATAGGGTTCCAACATCCAATCCGGTTAACCGTCCAACCAATCAACTGAACCAAAAAAAACGTCAACCGGATGCAATTTTGACAACCCGGTTTAAATATGCCAACCGGATTAATATAACACAAACGGGTCATCCGTTGAAAAATGGATAATCCGATTTCTTTTATTATGTCGACCTGCAACGATATTTCTCATTACGGCGCGCTTGTCAAATTTAACTAATTTTTTGTCCTCAAATTTAAGTTTTGGGGACAAAATTATTTTTACAAATGCGCCATAATATGTAGATAATTGGGTATTCGGGTCACCCGATTAGCATTACTGATTACAATCGGGTGACCCGTTTTTAATCGGATAATCAGTTTTAGTTTCAGATAACCGGTTCCAATTGGTTTTCACCCGACAGGTCACGGTTGGAGATTTTCAATCCGGTTTGGAACCCTAATTGTAGACACTTTTTAAAAATTTATATAGAGCTAAATATATAAGATATTAAGCTAAAAATTAAATTATAAATTCCTTAAATCTATACCTCTACAGTTTTTAAAATAGAAAAATCTAGAAAGTGCACTTGTATATTTTGTGCCTTCTAATGTACTAATAATTGATTTTGTATAAAGTTAGGGTTAGCTTAGGGTTAGGATTAAGGTTAGAGTTAAAATTAGTACAAAATCGCAAGAGGATCATTTTTTGTTAGAAGCACAACAGGGGTTACTCCAGTAAAATTTTGAGATATCAAAATAGGGGGCACAAAGTGCATGGGGCACTGACTAGTCCAGTCCTTTTAAAATAATTAAATTTAAATAAAATTTTAGATTTTTATATTTGACTAGTTTTTATTATTGTACAAAATTAATTAAAAAAATAACTGCATAGTAAAAATTAATTTTTTATTAAGCTAATTGAATTTCAAAAATAAGCAAAAATTATTTAGCATAACAAATTACATATAATCCTAAAATTTTTTAAAATTTTATAAAAATTTAAGTAGTTATTATTTCTAAATATAAAAATGCAATTTTTAATTCAAAATTATATTAATTGGGAATAGAAATTTGTCGCACCCCCCGATTTAGCCAATAAAATCGCACGATTTTGTAGGCAAAAAATTTTATTTTTTAAAAATTCAAAATTTTACTAGTAAAATGTAAAAATAAATAAGCGATATCAAAGCATATAATGTAAAATTTTATTCTGAACAACTTTTTCTAAGTCATAAAGATATCTTAGTAAAAAAAACGTTTTATAAGAAAATTCAAAAATTTCGAACGTTAGCACATATAAAACTTTTTTTTAATAATATAAATCTATCTTTACGTTTAAGAATTATATGTAAAATTTTATGCTAAACAACTTTTTCGAAGTTAAAAAAGTAGATTGTTTTAGTAAAAAAAAGTTTTATATGTGCTAACTTTGGAAAATTTTGATTTTTCTTATAAAACGTTTTTTTTACTAAAACAATCTATCTTTATGACTTAGAAAAAGTTGTTCAGAATAAAATTTTACGTTATATGGCATGCTATTTTATATAAATTTTACACTTTATTATGTAAAATTTTTAATTTTAAAAAAAAATTTCTTTGCCTATAAAATCGTGCGATTTGATTGGCCGAACCAGGGTGCGACATGTCACGGGTGCGACAAATTTATTTTCCCATATTAATTACCAAATATAGTAATTTTATTACTATATATAGGGGTCGTTTAAAGCATTGTGCAATCACGTTATATAAGGCCAATCAAATTGTTTGTTTTGATTAACATGGATCAACCCAACAAAGAAAAAAGAAGAAAAAAGCAAGAAAACAAAAAGTACAAGAAAACTAATGCCTAAACCTATATTGATGAACTAATAAAAAATGTCGGGAAGGTGATTTTATCTATAAAACATGCCCTAACTCTAACCCTGAACTAACTCTTACCCTGAACTAACCCTTACCCTAACTTTAACTAAATAGTCAAAACATATAATACACAACACTTTAAACATTCCTATATATAGTAATTAACTAAAATTTTTTTGAAAAATTATAAAATTTTAAAGATATGTGCAATTTGTTATACTAAATAATTTTATTTAAAAAAAATTGCTAGCTTATTAATAAAAAATTTAAGTTCATCCTACTATATTTAGTAATTCTATTTATTATAAAAACTATATTAAAATTTAGAAAACCGGTCAAATATAAAAACTTAAAAATTTACTTAAACTTAATTATTTTAAAAACTGTAGTATAATACTTTTTAAACTTTTTTTTATTTAAAAGGTATAGATTTAAAGAATATATAATTTAATTTTTAGTGTGATACCTTAGGCCATATAAAGTTAATTTTTTGGTTCTCATAACATGAGACAAAAAAAATGACCCGGCCGGCCGAACTTTTATTTAAAAATTTTATATATATAATTTTATAAAATTTTTAAAAAAATTTTTTTGAAATTCCACCCAACTATTAAAACATATAAAAAATTTTTTTCAAAAAATTTCCAAAATATGACCCGGCCGGGTTATGAAAACCAAAAAATTAACTTTATATGGCTATAAATTTAGCTCTGTATAAATTTTTGAAAAGTGCCACAATAATATAGTAGGCCACTATACAAATCTATTCTGATCACATGATCCAGTGTTAATATTTTTATGATTTTGGAATTGCTAGAATCCTCTTATTAAGAGGATCATTTTGGTAGTTAAACATTAAATTTAGTCCAGTAGATCAAAAGTTATTTACTATTAAATATTATATCTAACTTTTTAATAATAGTAAAATCAGATTGGCTAATTAAAATATCTGGTATGGGTGAGTGGAAGTAGGCATATAGTAGAGTATTCAGGATTATGTAAAAGTATAATATGTGTATAATTTACCAAATTTTTGCATCATATATACTTTGTATAATTTAACAAAAACAAGTACTCAGATTATATAGCTAAAATATGATTGGTTGTTGAAAAATGTTGGCAATACTTAATTTGTAATTTGGATAGCAGAAAATAAATTCTGAAAAGTTCTGATATAGAAAATGAATGAATCTGAATTACAAGCATAGTTAAAATAAAATTTTTAGTAAGTATCAAAAAAATTATGAAGAATAGAACTAATTATATATAGCATACAATAATAAAAATCACATAATCAATTGTATAATTTTAAATTTATTTTGCATTTATCACATAATTAATCTCAGTTTAACCATATAATTTACTTTATTACATCACATAATCCTGAACACCCTAGCTTATAGTAAACAAAAATCAGCTGCTTTTTAACCAAATTTTTTTAAATTTTAAATATAGGTATCTTGACAATTACTATGAACTTTTTTTGTTTAAATTCTATAAATCCATAGAATTCAAAAAAAAAGTTCATTAAATTTGGCATAGTATTTGTTAAGATATCTTTGCTCAAAGTTTTAAAAAAACTTAAAAGGTCAATTAAAATAGAAGTAATAGCCAAATTTTTCTAAACTTTGAGTAAAAATATTTTGACAACTACCAAGTCAAATTTGATAAACTTTTTTTTGTTTGAATTTTATAAATTATTAAAATTTTAAAAAAGTTTATTGAATTTAGCTTGATGGTTGTTAAGATATTTCAGCTCAAAAGTTTCAAAAAACTCAAAATGTCTATTAAAATAGAAGTAATAAGGAGAGTAACAAAAATTAGGTAATTTTTTAGAGGAGGGAGGGGTAAGTTAAAATTATATATAAGAACCTGACTATATATATATTAAGAAAAAGAGAAAGAGTAAGCCTCTAATAAAAAATAATCAGATGATTAATGACATGGCCCTAGCTAATTTTTTTTAAAGTTTAAGCAAAAATATATTGATAACTACCAAGTCAAATTTAATGAAATTTTTTTTGAATTTTATAAATTTATAGAATTTAAAAAAAGTTAATCAAATTTGACTTAATTGTTGTTAAGATAAATTTACTCAAAGTTTAAAAAAGCTCAAATTATCTATCAAAATAAAATAAAAGTAATAACCAAATTTTCTAAATTTTGAATAAAGTATTTTAATAACTATCAAGTTAAATATGATAAATTTTTTTTGTTTGAATTCTATAAATTTATAGAATTCAAAAAAAAAGATCATTAAATTTAACTTGGTAGTTGTCAAAATACTTTTGTTCAAAGTTCAAAAACCAAAACATCTATTAAAATAAAAGTAATAACCAAATTTTTCTAAATTTTAAACAAAAGCATTTTGACAACCACCAAGTCAAATTCAATGAACTTTTTTTTTATAGATTTATAGAATTTAAAAAAAAGTTTATTGAATTTGACTTGTTAGTTTTCAAGATATTTTTGTTCAAAGTTTCAAAAAAACTTAAATGTCTGAATTAATAACTAAATTTTTCTAAACTTTGAATAAACAACTACTGAGCTAAATTTAATAAACTTTTTTTTGTTTGAAATTTATAGATTCATAAAATTTAAAAAAAGTTCATTAAATTTGACTTGGTGGTTGTCAAAATATCTTTGCTTAAATTTTAAAAAATTTAAAACATTTATCAAAATTAAAGTAATAACTAAATTTTTTTAAATTTTGAGTAAAGATATCTTGACAACTACCAAGTCAATTCAATGAATTTTTTTTTTGAATTTATAGATTTATAAAATTAAAAAAAAAGGTTTATTGAATATAACTTGGTGGTTGTCAAAATATCTTTGCTCAAAGTTTTAAAAAACTTAATACATTTATCAAAATAAAAGTAATACCAAATTTTTCTAAATTTTAAACAAAGTTATTTTGAAAACCACCAAGTCAAATTTAATGAACTCTTTTTGTTTAAATATAAATGCATAGAATTCAAAAAAAATTTATTAAATTTGACTTCATAGTTTTTAAATATTTTTACTTAAAAGTTTCAAAAAATTTAAAATATCTATCAAAATAGAAGTAATAACCAATTTTTTTTTAAACTTTGAACAAAGTATCTTGAAAACTACCAAGTCAAATCCAATAAACTTTTTTTGTTTTAATTCTATAGATTATAGAATTCAAAAAAAAGTTTATCAAATTTGATATAGTAGCTGTCAAGATATCTTTGCTTAAAGTTTTAAAAATCTCAAAAGTCTATTAAAATAAAAGTAATAACAAATTTTTTTAAACTTTGGGCAAAAATATTTTAACAATTTACCAAGTTAAATTTAATCAACTTTTTTTGTTTGAATTTTATAAATTCATAGTATTTAAAAAAAAAAGTTTATTAAATTTAGCTTGATAGTTGTTTGAGATACCTTCACTCAAAGTTTAAAAAAAATTTGTATATTACTTTTATTTTAATAAATAGCTTGAATTTTTGAAGTTTTAAGCAAAAATATTTTAACAACTTCTATATTAAATTTGATGAACTTTTTTTAAATTCTATAAATCTATAGAATTTAAAAAAAAAAGTTTATTAAGTTTGACTTGATAGTTGTCAAAATATTCATTCAAAGCTTAAAAAAATTTAGTTATTACTTTTATTTTAATAAATATATAAGGTTTTTGAAACTTTGAGCAAAAATATTTAATATTCTAAGTTAAATTTGATAAACTTTTTTTTTTTGAATTTATGTATCTATAAAATTTAAATCAAAAGGTTATCAAATTTGACTTGGTGGTTATTAAAATACCTTCAATTAAAGTTCAAAAAAATTTAGTTATTGCTTTTATTTTAATAGATAGTTTGAGTTTATTTGAAACTTTGAGCAAAGATATCTTGACAATTGTCAAGTCAAATTTAACAAACTTTTTTTTTGAATTCTATGAATCTATAAAATTTAAACAAAAAAAGTTCATTAAATTTGACTTAGTAGTGTGTCAAAATATCTTTATTCAAAATTTAGAAAAATTTAGTTATTACTTCTATTTTGAGGGGGCATTCATAAATAGCATTATACAAGAAAAGGTCAGACAAAACACAGTTTAAACAATCTAGTTCCAATAAATAAAATTTTTTAGTGACCAAATCTGAAATTTAATAATACAACCAAATTTAATATTTTTATTATATGTGGCCAAATTTGATATTTTCATTATATTGTAATATAGTAACTTTGTACAAGAAACTATATCATTTAACTTAACAAATAAGAGGGTAAGGAATGTATAGATAGTGTGTAGATAAAGAGAAAATAAACAAGAAAAATAAAAAAATTGAAATATAAAGACAACAAATTTATAGTCAAAGAATAATATTAGTTTATTAAGTATAATATTTTTTAAGTACAAATATTTTTAGAAAGAAAGAAAAGTAAAGAACAAAACCTTGCTCTGCTTTGGAGAAAAAGACAGAGCTTATATATCTTTTTAGTATATAGAAAAAGGAACTATTTAGAAACCTAATAATAGTAAAGAAACCACAAAAAGGACTACCAAAAGAACTACAAGAGGAACCACTAGAGGAACTACAAAAGAAACCATCAAAGGAACTACAAAAAGAACTATCAAAGAAACCACAAAAGGAACTATCAAAGGAATCACAAAAGGAACCATCAAAGGAACTACAAAAGAAACTATCAAAGGAATGAACTATCAGAAAAACTACAAAAGAAACCTTTAAAGGAACTACAAAAAGGAACCAACAAAGGAACTTTTGTTATTCATTAACTATTAATCAAAATTGAAAATAGTAAAAATCTACTAATAAAACTAATACTATAGATTTAATAGATTCGATAAAATTTGTACTATTTCTAATATTTGTACAATATTTTCCTAATAAAAATTATGCCAATATAATACAATTCCCTCCTTTGAAAATTTTGCTTTGCAAAATTTAAGAAGTTAATAATAGTTTTAAAAATAATAATAATAAAAATAAAATAACAAATAAATAAAAATAATAAGTTAATAGATATATATATATATAAATTAGCAATAAGTAAAAATTAATAAAAAAATCCAACATAGTCGGGTCAGTTACCACAGTGCACCAAGTATATTTGATATCCAACCGCTAGTGGGAATTGAACGTACAGCTTACCTTATACACATTACCCACTAAACTATGAGGTGTGGCCACAAAAAATTTTTTAATATATTCCTTTTGTTTATCAAATCTTGCTTATTATTTTGCCAATTAGAACATCAAATTTGTCAACGTGGGTTAATTTTTCTTGGTATATAATGTGCTATATATCACATTGTATACACTTTCACTTTCATCCAAAAATTTTGTAAAGCTTTTTATCATAAGTCATTCATATCGTAATAATCATCTCAATCATCATATTGCTCGTTTGAATAGAAATAATAATAATAATAATGATGATAATAATAATAATAATAATTATAGTGCTGAAGATAATGTTATTGAAAGTTAAAAAAAATAATAATAATAAAAATAATAATGATATTTTGATAATAATAATTAATTAATAATTTTTTTTTATAGTATGCAGCAGGATTTGGTTGATGTGAATAAAGAGTTGATGAATATGAAAAGGGAGTTAAAAAAAGCTCAAGATAATTTAGCTTATTTGAGAACAGTTTCACTAGTCCCTCCTTATGAACAAATATGATTCGAAATATGGAACAATAAAGAAAAGAATAAGAAGAAGTAAATAATAATGAAAAAATAAAGAATATGAAGAAGAAGAAATAAAAGAAGATAATAAAAAAGAAATCATTGTTATCAATGATGATTAAAATTTTTTTTTGTATATATATTTTTTTAAAATAAAATAAAAGTGAATAAGAAAATAAAATTAAATATAATCTAAAAAAAAATAATTTTTGATAAAAAGAAAAGTCAATAAAATAAAAGTTTTTAATCAAAAATAAGTCAAAAGTGTAATTTAATTTAGTAAAAAATATAAACAAAATTTAAAAAGTATAATTGATGAAGTAGCTACCAAAAATTTATTTGCAAATAGCAAATAAAATAATTGTTAAAAAAATAAAAATAATTGTTTAAAAATAAAAAAAATAATTGAAAGAAAATAATTATAAAAATATTAATACTTGATCAAAGTACTAATAAATAAAATTGAATAATAAATAAGTAAAAGATTCGAATAGAAGTGGTTAACCAAAATATAATGATGAATTAAAAGGAATAAAATAAATAATCTATATATCAATATTAATCACAAGCTTCATTAAGCCTAAATTCACAAAGAATTGGAATACAAAAGGAAATAAAAAAAATAATCCAAAAATCACAAGCATTTTTAGCCTCAATTCATATAGAATTAAAAAAATAGGGAAAATATTCAAAAAAAATTAATTTTTAATTCAAAAAAAAAAATAGGATAAAAAAAATAATATAAATCTTTAACATTTAAAATATAATATAAAAAAATTAAAAAAAAATAAAAAAAATATTCTTTTATATCAAATATTATTCAAATATGAATGGTGAAATTGTAAATAGAGCTCATGTTCTCTAAATATAAAAAAGAAAATAAAAAAATAAAAATGATAAAAAAATATCCATTAATTCAAGCCATTAAATCCAAAAATCAAAGTTCAAAATCAAATTTTAATTCAAAAGAAAATAATAAAAAATAAAAATTATATAATTTTTGAAAATAAATTTTCAAGATTATAAGTAAATAAATTTTCATAATTTTTTTGTTTAAGAATTGAATATAAAGTTGTAAGAATTTGATAAAGTATATTTTATTTTAAAAGTCTCTTTTGTTTTCTTTGTTTCAAAAAATAATAAGCTAAAAAAAAAAGCAAGAAAAGAAAAAAAAGCAAAAGAAAAAAAAAGTCGAAAAAGAAAAAAACCAAGAAGATAAATAAATTTTAAATAAAAGGTTGAAAATCACAGACACAAAGAGTTTTAGGTCCTGTCAAAAAATAAAATATAAATTAGAAATTACTTAAATACAAGAAGTTACAGATCCTATTGTCATCGCCAAAACTGTAGTATAATAACTTTGTACAAAAAACTATATTATTTGATTTAACATATAAGAGAATAAGGAATATGTAGATAAAGAGAAAATAAACAAGAAAATAAAAAAAATAAAATATAAGGACAATAGATTATAGTTAAAGAATAATATTAGTTTATTAAGTATAATATTTTTAAGTACAAATGTTTTTAGACAATAGAAAAGTAAAGAACAAAACCTTGCTCTGTCTTGGGAAAAAAGACAGAGTTTATATATCTTTTTAGTATATAGAAAAAGAAACTATTTAGGGGGCTTCCAGAAATTATGTAATATTTTGTTACTAATAAATTTCAAAATTTTACCCTACCTACCTACACTAGAGTGTCCAGAATTCTGCTGCTAATGATAGCAAATTATGCTTGCTAATGATATAAAATTATGCTTTTAATACTAATGAATTTTTTTAATTTAAATTAATAAATTTTATATAGCTTTTATAAAGTAAAATTTTAAAAATAACTATTTACAAATTATATTTATTCTAATTTTTCAACGCAAAAAAATCAATATGATTATTAATAATTATAATTATCGTTATTAATAAAATACGCAATTTTTATTGCTATTATTAATAATATATAATTATTATTGGTAGTTTATTACATTGCTATCTGCATCACAAATTGACATGGGTTATTTTACGATCAATGAAAATTGAGAAATAGCACGTGCCAATTAAATAATGTGAAACATTCTCATGTTTCATAATATGATATTATGGCTAACTCAAAATAATATAAATATCAAATCCAGGTATGCACATATAAGTACATTTTACTAACACAGCCAAATTAAAAGCAAGATTTTGTTGACACCATACATTCCTAATATATGTTTTATATGAAATAATGAAGTTTTTAGATTCTTTGTACTATATATATATATAATAGCTGTGTGGCGACTTAGGGAAGTTGGTAAGTTGTCACCCCCAAGTGGCAGGTCTTGAGTTCAAATCCCACTGGCGACGCTTTTGAAAAAATAGATCTGTGTTCCGGTAACTGTTTTTTGTCGATCGATTGGGTACATCACCTGTAGTCCTTGGTTACCATCTTAAATAGGAGCTTTCGGGCGAAGTTGTGTCTCATTACACAGACAAATCCAAGGAACCGGAAAAACAGAAACCCATTTGGCAAGTCCCGAGTAAGGAGGTAGCTCTGATCTTTGACGGTGCTACCAAAAATTGGAATTTGGACTGAAACCGGAGAACCGGATGTTGTCCTTGGGGACAAGGTCTACCAACCTGGCCGCCGGAGTCGCACCGGAGGAAAAGGACCCATGTTGAGGAATTGGGGACCAAGGGGAGAAAAACCATAATGGCACCTAATGCCGGGTAGATCAACCCTTCCGGGCCAACTGGATTGGAAGTCTGGAATATACCGGTGAAGGACCGGAGGAAAATGATGGTGGGTGCCGGAGTTGGAGTGAACCTTACAAGGGCAGTAGTAGGTAATGGTAGCGGTTGCAGGGTAACCCCCTGACTGCAAGTTGTTTGCCTCGGTGAATGCGTAAGTTACCGAAAGTGTAGATGAATACCTGTGGGGGACAGGTATCACTCTACCAGGTTTACCGCAGGGGCAAATGCCCTCCAATAGGTGTTTGGCTAAAGCTTCAGGGTACTTTCACAGCGAATTACTCGTGAAAGGGTATATTGAGAGGAACATTGAACATGGGTAGAAGCCAGAGAGTTTAAATAGGCAATCCCCTAGCTGGGTTGCAGGTATAGCATCTAGTGTAGAACCTTCGGGCGGACTACTTAAATTAGACAACCAAAAGTTGTACATGTGGCTAGTTGTACTCTCGTTATACAAATGTAATATGTGGCACAGTCATATTAACCGGGCCAACCCGTTTGGATCAATAAAGTGCTAGGGTACCTAAGTGGTCACCTTAATATTAAAAAAAAAAATATATATATATAATAGCTAAAACTGCAATTTTTGTTAATTAGTAGTCCACAGTTAAAGAAAACAAATTTTATAGTAAAAATAGGCAAGCATGTGACTATTACCTTATATAGTAAGTGGAACATTATGTGCTTCAATTCATAAGAAAAAACTTTATAGTAAACAATTGAAAAATACTCATACCGTATGATTTATCAAACCGATTTTGATGATTTAACTACCATTAGAATCACAAGAACTTGCTCTACAACTTTTAATTAAGCAACAAGAAAAAGTATTTAATAAAAAAATACTTTTATATGTAAGCAAGTACTATTCACATACTATAGAAATTTACTATTAAATTCCACAGTGATTTATTATAAAATGTCGATCATTTTATACCCTTTATCTGCGATCTTTCACTTAAAAATCTAGTAAAATTTACTATTAAATTCCACTGTGATTTATTATAAAATGTTGATCATTTTATACCCTTTATCTGCGATCTTTCACTTAAAAATCTAGTGATACTATATTTATTATCAAAACTACCAAAATTATGCTAAAATTTATGCTAGAAAATGTAAATTATGCTAAATTCAGCTGCTAGCATAATAATGCTAGCGAACTCAAATTATGCTAAATTATGCTAATAGCATAAGGGGCATGCCATAAATCACATAATATTTTTTACTTAGTAGCTACCCTCATCTATGTATAGTGTGATCACCCTATCTCAATTCTGATTGGTTAATATAATGACTAATTTTTTATAATATATTATACAAATATAGATAATATTAAATAACTTGTAATCTACTGGTCCGGTTTGGACGGTTTTACTACCAAAATGATTATCTCAATAAGACGATTCTAACAAGCCAAAATCATCAAAATCCAATCACAGGATCACAAGATCGCTAAGATTTTGTGTTATTATATATATGTTTTAAAATAAATTTTAAAATATATATATTAGATATATAAAATAAAACAAAACCTTAGTGATTTTGTGACCTTGTAATTGGATTTTGATGATTTTGGACTTGTTAGAATTATCTCATTAAGATGATCATTTTGGTAGTAAAATCGTCCAGAATGGACTAATAGATCAAAAGTTATTTAATATTATAAATTATATATATTATATATATTTTATTTAATATTAAATAGGGTTCTGCAATTTGATTTGATCTTCAAATATTTGAATCAAATATTTGATCAAATTCAAATTCAAATTTGACTATATTTGATTTGAAATATGGTCGAATTTGATTTGATTTGACAAATATTCGATTTGATTTGAAAATTATTATTAAAAATTCAAATTCAAATCTAATTCAAATTCAAATATTTGAATCAAATCAAATTCAAATCAGAGTCAATTTGATTTGATCAAATTAAAATTGACCCAATATTTGATTTGATTTGAATTTGAGGAACCCTAATATTAAGTAACCTTTGATCTACTGGTCTGTTTTGGACAATTTTACTACCAAAATAATCGCCTTAATGAGATGATTCTAAAAGCCCAAAATCACCAAAATCCAATCACAGGGTTACAAGATTACTAAGGTTTTGTTTATTTTATAAGGGAGCCAGGGGTATTATGGCGAAGTTAAAGTTGCTATTATAAAAACGTTTTATTAATTCACATTAGCAACCAAATATTTATCATTATTGATATATAATACATTCAAGAATATATCAATAAAAAAAAAAAGCATAAAAATCAGGGTCGACCAAAAGATCATCATTACGTGCAATGTATTATAAATCTAGAATTTTGATCGAAGGGGGTATTATAGCGAATTTAATTTTGGTAGTAAAAAAAATTTTTTCACCTTTTCCCCTAACCCAATTTAGATTTAGCTTTTGGTTGGCCTCTTTTTCGATTGGCTACTTCCTGTTTTTGGGCCGTTGCAGCTTTTTTCGTTACAATGCATAATCAGTAGTTCGTCATAATACCCAATTTGTTATCTGTCTTTCTTATTCTTTCTTATCTTGTGATCCAACAGTTCAAATAAGTTAATTTTTATACTATTCGAATCGTCTCATTAAGATGATTCAAATGGTGAAAAAATCATCTGATTTGAATCACAGGATCGCAAGATATTACAAATTCACCATAATACCCTCCTTCGCCATAATACCCCCGGCTCCCTTATATATCTTAAAATTTTATTTTAAAACATATATAAAATAATACAAAACCTTGGCGATCTCATGATCCTGTAATTGGATTTCGATGATTTTGGGCTTTTAGAATGGTCTCATTGAGACAATCATTTTGGTAGTAAAATCGTCCAAACAGACCAGTAGATCAAAGGTTACTTAATATTAAATAAAATATATATAATATATATAATGTTTAATATTAAATAACCTTCAATCTACTGGACCGTTTTGGATAATTTTACTACCAAAATGATTGACTCAATGAGACAATTCCAACAAGCCCAAAATCATCGAAATTCAATCACAGGGTCACAAAATCGCTAAGGTTTTGTTTTATTATATATATATATCTTAAAATATATAAAATAATACAAAACCTTAATGATCTTGCGATCCTGTGATTGGATTTTAATGATTTTGGACTTGTTAGAATCGTCTCATTGAGACAATCATTTTGGTAGTAAAATCATCCAAAACGGACTAGTAGACCAAAAGTTACTTAATATTAAATAATATATATATTATATATATTATGAGAATTGCTAATCTTAACCAGGGGAATTTCCCTATTACACAAGTCCAAATTGATCAATAAAATTATAAAAACAATTTCATGTTTATTATTATTTATAATATATATTTATTTCATATTTAAATTTACATAATGTGCAAAGCCGCTTCTAAAATATGGGGTCTTTGCTAGGAAAACCACAGTTAGAGACTATTTAGATTTTAACAATAAAATCTGAAATTGCTAGCTATCTATTAATCCAATTTGAATAAACTTTTTTTTATTTTATAAAGCTATTTAAGCTTTATAAAATAAAAAAAAGTTTATTCAAATTGGATTAATAGATAGCTAGAAATTTCAAATTTTATTGTCAAAATCTAAATAGTCTCTAACTATGGGTTTCCTAGCAAAGACCCCATATATTAATCTACTCTTTTACTAATACTAATCTAACCATAATCTGACTACTCTTACCCTAACCCTAACCCTAACCCTTTCGCCTAATACTAGTCTAACCCTAATCCTGCACTACACTCCCTTTAACTAATCCCATCCTATTCTAACCTACTACTTAACCCTAACTTCGCCATGCAATCCTTTAATTCTATATTACCAGTACCATTAACCCTAATCTCTGTGGATTTAGCAGCAGTTTACTAGTCGAATCGGCACTGATTTGGCACTGGTAATAAACGTAAATTCAAGTGCCACAGTGAAAACGATATGGATTAGCTATTAAAGCATACATTTATATAAGTAATCAATATAAAACGACAAGCTAACTGCATATAAAGCAAAATTTATAAGGACTTTTTTTTGTTAAAACACACAAAGAAGCTTCATCATAAAATCATGACATATTGCTCTTTTTTTAAAAAAATCCTTTACTGACCTTTTACTCTCCATGAAACGAGCCAACATATATAACATATACATACGTGTCATCTGAATGTGCCATTCATATGACGTAATATTACGTGCGGGTTTTGTAGCAGTTTACTAGTCGAATCGTCACTAATTTGGCACGGGTAATGAATATAAATTCACATGCTACTGCGATAAGGGGGCTTCCAGAAATTACGTAATTTTTTGGTGGGTGGGGTCCTGAAAATATCAGGTTATGATTATAATTCTGGTCAAATTTTTATAATTCTGGCCAAAAGTATAAAAGTATAAAATTATTAATAACTATTGATCTACTAGACCAATTTAGATTATTTAACTACCAAAATGTTTGTCTCGCTGAAACGATTCTAACAAGCCCAAAATCGTTAAAATCTAATCACAGGCTCCCAAGATCATTCAACTTTTGTGTAATTTTAATAGTGATTTTTTAGAATCACTAAGTAAATTTCTTTAATATTGAATAACTTTTGATCCACTGGCCCGTTTTGGATGATTTAACTACCAAAATGTTCGTCTCAGTGAGACGATTCTAACAAGCCCAAAATCGCTAAATTCTAATCACAGGATTCCAAGATCGATAAAGATTTTATTGCTTGTCTAACAATACAAATCTTTATTGATCTTGGGATCCTGTAATTAGAATTTAGCGATTTTGGACTTGTTAGAATCGTTTCACTGAGACGAACATTTTGGTAGTTAAATCATCCAAAACGGGCTAGTTGATCAAAAGTTATTCAATATTAAAGAAATTTACTTAGTGATTCTAAAAAATTACTATTAAAATTACACAAAAGTTGAATGTTCATGGGACCCTGTGATTAGATTTTAACAATTTTGAACTTGTTAGAATCGTCTCAGCGAGACAAACATTTTGGTAGTTAAATATCTAAATCGGTCTAGTAAAGCAATAGTTATTATCAATTTCATAAATTAAAACATATGAATAAATTTTAAAAATATAAAATTTGATTGGCTAATAGAGTATCAGGTATGGGTAGGTGGGGTAAAATTTTGAAATTTTATTAGTAACAAAATATTACGTAATTTCTGGAAGCCCCCTAACGATGCGGATTAGCTATTAAAACATAAATTTATATAAGTAATCAATATAAGATGAAGAAGCTATCTGCATATGAAGCAAAATTTGTAAGGACTTTTTTTTTTATTAAAATCACAAGGAAGCTTCATCATGAAATCATGAGATATTGTTCCTTTTAAAAAAAATATTGTTTACTGACCTTTTGCTCTTTACAAAACAAGCCAATACATGTAATGTACACATACGTTTCATCTGAATGCATTACCACGTTTTTGAGAAATTGTCCTTTGAATTCCTAGTTACTTTATTTCCCTTATGTTGATCTAGTTCTGTATGTTCTTTTCACTCTATCGTAGTAAATTCTTTACTAGAGTTAACCTTTAGTTCGAATGCTTGTTACTATTTTTCTTGTACGCCATTTTATGATATGATATTATGTGCCACCCTTTGCTATAATGTCTATGCCATTCGTAAAATGTTCTTGTGCGTGCCACAAGATCCGTGCCATTTCGAGTTGATACATATAGTACCTACTAACACTTACCTAGCAGTAATACCCTAACACTAACTAAACAAAACCGTTGCATCTTTTAAAAACGAAAATTAACACCTATCTACGACGACACCAATAAGCAGTGGAGTCAGTCGACCAAAGATAACACTAACAAAAACTGACACCAACAAGCGGCGATTCCAGCAAACAGATCAGCAAGACAAAAATTAGCAAACAAGACTAAAACACTAAGCGACAGCACAGTAAAAAAACAAAACTAGCAAAGGCAAATCAACAGTACGAATCAGCAAAAACAAAAAATAAACAAAACAACACCAGCGAAATAACGAACCACTAACTACTAATAAATGATGACATGAAAACACCATAAACACGATACCAACGACAACAGGTACATATCTACAATAGTGATACTAAAAAAAAAGCTACTAAATTAGAAAAACTATAGTATTAAAAAAAACCAGATGTAAACAAAAAAATATATATGTAGATTATGTAGATCACTGATCTGTGTAACAGGAAAATTCACTTGGTTAAACATAGTAATTCTCATATATTATATACTATATATATGATCATATTAGCAGATCGGTATAATTGGCGATAAACTGTTACACAAAAATTTGCTCCTAAGTAATGTTGAAAAATTAACAAAGTACTTGTTACAACTAACAAAAGAGCCTTTTTGACACCTAGACAAGTTAAAAAAACAATAAAACTTAATAAAAGAGCTATGCTAAGCTATAGATTTTATCATTTGTTGAAATATTCAGGTGTTTTAGAATAGGTTGGGTATTGAGAAATGGGTTGGTAACTATCAAGGGTAAATTCAGAAGCTAATTTTTAAAAAAAATGTTCTTTTTAATATACTTTTGGCTTATAATTAAATACATGAATTTTGTGATTTTCTACGTACTTAATTATAAATATAATGGTTAAAAAGGCCTTTTTGTGAAAATTCGCTTTGTAATAAATTTTCGCGTAAAATTTTTTTGATAATCCTCGATCATGATTGGTCGAGCCGACAGGTTATGCTGATCTGCTGATATGTTTAATATATTATATATATATATTATATATAGACGTGATCACCCCCTGACCATGTATCCATGGTAAAAATCACGTAATTTTTGGCACACCCCTAATCCTGGACACCTTAACCCACACCTGATACTCTATTAGCTAATCAAATTTTATATTTTTTAAAATTTATTTATATATTTCAATTTATAAAATTGATAATAACCATTGCTCTACTAGACCAATTTAGATGATTTAACTACCAAAATGTTTGTCTTACTGAGATGATTCTAACAAGACCAAAATTGTTAAAAGCTAATCACAGAATCACAAAATCATTTAATTTTTGTATAATTTTAATAGTAATTTTTTAGAATCACTAAGTAAATTTATTTAATATTGAATAACTTTTGATCCACTGGCCCATTTTGGATAATGTAATTACCAAAATGTATGTTTCAGTGAGATGATTCTAACAAGCCTAAAATCGCTAAATTCTAATTACAGAATTCCAATATCAATAAAGATTTTATTGTTTGTCTAACAATACAAATCTTTATCGATCTTGGAATCCTGTAATTAGAATTTAGTGATTTTGGGCTTGTTAAAATCGTGTCACTAAGACAAACATTTTGGTAGTTAAATCATCCAAAACGGGCCAGTGGATCAAAGGTTATTCAATATTAAAGAAATTTACTTAGTAATTCTAAAAAATTACTATTAAAATTACACAAAAGTTGAACGATCTTGGGACTCTGTGATTAAATTTTAACAATTTTGGGCTTGTTAGAATCGTCTTAGTGAGATAAACATTTTGGTAGTTAAATTATCTAAATTGGTTTAGTAGAACAATAGTTATTAATAATTTTATAATTTTATACTTTTGGTCAGAATTATAAAATTTAACCAGAATTATAATTATAATCTGATAATTTCGTGACCCTACCCACTTACTAAAAAATTACATAATTTCTAGAAGCCCCTTAGAAACCTAATAATAGTAAAGGAACTACAAAAAGGACTACCAAAGGAACCACAAGAGGAACCATCAGAGGAACCACAAAAGGAACCATCAAAAGAACCACAAAAGAACCCATCAAAGGAACTACAAAAGGAACCATCAAAGAAATTACAAAGGGAACTATCAAAGGAACCACAAAAGGAACCAACAAAGGAACCACAAAAGAAACTACTAAAGAAACTACAAAAGGAACCATCAAAGCAACTACAAAAGGAACCTTTAAAGGAAATACAAAAAGGAACTAACAAAAAAGCTTTTGTTATTCATTAACTATTGATCAAAATTAAAAATAATAAAAAATCTACTAATAAAACTAATACAGTTGAACCTCCCAAAACTGATCCTGCCAAACTGATAACCTGTCAAATCTGATAAAAAATTAATTTACCAAGTCCATTTCTACTATATAAATCTAATAGTTTATAATAATTTCAAATCCAATAACCTCTCAATACTGATACAAAACTTGTTCACCATGCATACTGGATTGGAGAGGTTCAACTATTTAATTGATTCAATAAAATTTGTACTGTTCCTAATATTTGCATGATATTTTTCTAATAAAAATTATGCTAATACAACAATATGTGGCCAAATTTGATATTTCATTATATACAGCCAAATTAGATATTTTTATTACCAGTCACACAATATCACAACAAAATTTTTTACATATAAAATTTATAAAAAAACATATAAAATTACTATAAGCTTTGAAACATTAATGTTTCTTCCCCTACATATTAAGTTAAAATTAAATTTTTCAGGAATATAGAGCAAAAAGGAGAAGAAAAAATTGAGCTTAAAAATTAAATCAAAATTTTGCTATTTTTGCACAAAACAAAAATATAACTTCGCCAAAAACAAATATTTAATGATTTTAAAACAATAATATGCGTAAAATTATGCCCTGAACAACTTTACTTAGCCGACCGAAGAAGGTTACCTTGTAATAAAAATGGGTTACCTATGTACTAAAGTAAAATGTTCAATTTTTTCTTCTCTCTTTGTTCTATATTTCTAAAAAATTTAATTTTAAGTTATTATGTAGGGAAAAACATCAAAGATTCAAAGCTTATAGTAATTTTATATGTTTTTTTTATAAATTTATATATAACTAAAAACTAAGTCATAAATAGTATGACAAGTCAGTTGACTATTATATATAGCCAAATTTGATATTTTTATTATATATAGCCAAATTAGTGTTTTAATTCTATTTTGAGATCATAATTCAAATTTAGACAAATTCAAATTTATTTAGATAGAAACCAGATTAGGTAATATTATTATTGGTCAAATTGTTGAATATAGTAATTTGACAAATAACTGGCAGCACATGCTGCAAAGTGGCACATGCTTATTTGCCAAATTACAATTATAAATTGCTTTAATAGCATACAAAAAGTGGCCAAGTTTCATATATATAAGGTAGCCAAATTTAGTAGCCAAATTAGTAGACATATGGTAATCAAATTTAGTATATTGTTGATCTATAAAACATCACAAAAACAGACATAACTTTTGAACCAGTAATTAATTTAATGAAACTACCACCATTCGACTCAGCTTGATGAGATGGTTCGAATGAGCTATAGTACATCCCTGTACGACCTTTGGTTGCCAAGATAAGAGTTACCAAACATTTATAATTATACTTATTAATAGATCAGCAATCTGTTTGGCTAGGAGATTGCTGCGGGCAAAAACGTTAGATCTAACATATCTGAAAGATATCATATTTATAGCTTATATTCTAGATATCTCTTATATTATATTTATATCATTTATTACATATATTACATTTATTATATTTATACTATATTTTATTAATAGTAGTTGTAGTATATATTACACATGTAAAAGATATTGGTTGTTACATTTGTAAAATTTCAAAAAGTATAAAAGCGGCCGATGTTGACTCCAAGTTCAACATTGAGTCTTCATACTCTTTCACTAATAAATACATTTATTTATTACATAAATTAAACAATTATTAGTATCCTCATATACTTTTAATTGTAGCCTCTTTCGTAATTGCAAATTGCTTTAAATCTTCTTTGTTAAGTTTTATTAAAAAAACGTCTTCCGACTTAGATATATCACAGTAACAAAGTGAGGTTACACAAAGTGTTCACTTCTAAGATCGCTCTAGTTATCTAATTTAATATCTTTGAAGAAGTGGATATAAGATAACAATATATAGTATAGCCAAATTTAGTATATATAGAGTAGCCAAATTTAGTATATATTGGCCAAATTTATATATATAGGATGGCCAAATTGCTTGTTTTAATAATATATACAAGTCACTCTCATTATAGTGAAGTTCTCGGGCTGTAAAATTTCTTCACTATATTGAGAGATTCACTATAGCGAGAGCCTTTTATTATAGTAATAATAATCTGTTCTAAAAAATTCTTTACTATAGCCAATCTTCACTATATAGAGAGTTTACTATAATGAGAGTGACTTGTATTGGGTGACCAAATTTCATATTTAATTATAAATATACTATAACTTCAACCTGAATAATATTTTTATAAATAGATTTAAAAAAAAATAAAGTGTTTAGGGGAGTAACAAAAATCAGATGATTTTTTAGGGGGGGAGGGGGGTAAAAAAAGTTAAAATTATATATAAGAACCTGACTATTTATATATTAAGGAAGAGGGAGGGGGGTAGGCCTCTGATAAAAAATAATCAGGTGATTAATGACACTGCCCTTAGTTTGTTTTGATTTAACATTTTAAGATAGTAATTTTTGGTTATTATTTTTTTGAAAAATTAGCAATTTGAATATCATCAATTTTATTTGTCAGAACTAGGATGTATGCACTAAGATAGATATACCTAATTCAGCACACCTAAGTTCTACGATGATTACCATATGATATATCGATCAGAATCAGATGATTTTGTACTATTTGATTTGTCTCATCGAGACGAATCGAATAACACCAAAATTACCTAAATCTGATCACCCAATCAAAAAATATCACATTTTAACATTATCTTAAAAACATAATCCAATTTTGGAATTCGGCGCACTAAAGATTACTAATGATATCTTGTGAACTATTAATCCAAATTATACAATTTTGGTACCATTCGATTCATCACAATGAAACGAGTCAGAAGGTACTAAAATTATGCGATTATGATTGATAGTTCATAAGATATCATCATTTAATCAAAATACAGTCGTCCCTTTCTATAATCACCAAGTCCATCGCATCCTATTTTGGTGATTGTAAAGAGGTGTATTATAAATAAAATACCTTATTATGGTAATGTGATCAAAGACCAATAGGTAATATATTTGCACATATTTGAAATACTATTAAAAAATTGAATCCAGTGGCCCAATTTGGATAAAACAACTACCAGAGTGTTTGACTCAATGAGACAATTTTAAAAAGTCCAAAATTATCCAAATTTAATTACAAATGCTAAGATTATTAAGGATTTTTTACTCAGATGTTTAAATTTAATCAATTTTTAAACATGTAAAGTGATACAAATCCTTAACAATCTCAGGAGCATGTAATTCAATTTTAACAATTTTGGGCTTATTAGAATTGTCTCATTGAGACGAACATTTTGGTAGTTATTTTATCTAAATAGAATCATTTGATCAAAAGTTATTTGCTGTCAAACCTTTAAGAAGTTTTAATAGATAATTTTAAATATACATGAATATGAAATTGGCCAATCAGATTTTATAATCCATATTTAGTTAAAAATTGGTGACTATAATGAGAGTTTTTTATTAAAAAATTGTTAAAAAATCAAATTTTCATGGTGATAGTGATTATAAGCGATTTGTGACTATAATGAGGTTTTTTACTATGTTTGAGTCTGTCACACAAAATTGGGTGCTTAAATAGAGGTGTAACTATATGGGGTGTGACTATAGGGGGTCTGATTGTAATCTTTGAAAAGCAAAATTTGAAATTAACATAAAATCGTCAATAACTTTTGACAGACTGGTCCATTTTTGATAATTTTACCACAAAATTAACCACCTTGAAGAGACGATTCCAATAAGCCAAAATCGTTAAAATATAATCACAAGATCACAAGATTATTAAAAATTTTCTTATTATTTTGATGAAAATTAGACTAGTTAAACTAATTAATTTTTATTCAAAGTAATATAAAAATCTTAATAATCTTGTGATCCCATGATTGGATTTTAATGATTTTGAGCTCATTAGAATCGTCTCTTCAGGGTGGTCATTTTGGTAGTAAAATCGTCAAAAACGGACTGGTTTATCAAAATTTATCTACGATTTTATACTAATTTTCAAAGATTATATATAAATAGGTTATTTAGAGTAAATGATAATTTTTGTGAACTATTAGTCAGAATTGTAGGATTTTGGTACCATTCGATTCGTCTCAATGAGACGAATCGAATGGTACCAAAATCATGTGATTCTGATCAATAGTTCATAAGATATCGTTAGTGCGCCGAATTAGGCACTGTGCCAAATTAGATATATCTACTTTATATAATGTTTTTCCTGATAAGTAGGAGGATCAAACAAATATAATATAATTTTTTTAGAAAAATTTGCCTAAATTCTGACCTAGTCCAAATTGAATGATTTTGGTACTATTCGATTCATCTCAGTAAGAGGAGTCAAATTGTACCAATTTTATTTTATTTGGATTACTAGATCAGGATTTATTGGCAAAATACTATTGGTTATATTTTTTCTTATAAAATTACTATATACCAATAGTTTTTTGTAAATATTTTGCGATATAGTAATCTAAATAATATAATTTTGGTATTATTGGATTCATTTTACTGAGACAAATCAAATGATGCCAAAATTATTTAAATCAGATCACTATGTCACAAAATATTTAAGTTTTGTAAAATTTATATATAAACATAAAGATTTTGAATTTTTTTTTATATAGTTTAGAAGAAGGTCAAGAGTTACTTTGTGGGAATATATAACACTATTTATGGATGTCCCTTGATAGAAGATGTTTTAAGTTTTTTTAAACTTTGAGCAAAGATATCTAAAAACTACTATATCAAATTTAATAAACTTTTTTTCTTTGAATTCTATCAATCTTTAGAATTTAAACAAAAAAGAGTTTATCAAATTTGACTTGGTAGTTGTCAATATATTTTTGCTTAAAGTTTAAAATTTTAGTATATTAAATCTATTTTGTATTAGTAATCTTATTAACAGTGATACATAAAATTAATACTTTAAAGTTTTTATATAATAAAGTTTTGATTTTTTTTAAGAATCAAAATTTAAAAATATATATATAATATTTAAGCATATATATAATCTTTTATAAAAAAAATTCTATTAATTATTGATTTAATATTTTTTTAAAAAAAAATTAAATTTGCTTGATTTTTAAAATAAAAAAATTAAAAAATTAAAATTTTTAGTATTTTTAAACTTTAACCAATTAAAATCAAGTATTTTTTGTGCTACTACACAAGTAACTTGGTGTAACTATTAAGAACAAATTTGCAAAATTTCAAATAAGGTTATTATATAGAAAAAAAGTTATAGTATAATTTATAATTAACTAATTAAATACTATTTTATATAGTAAAAATAATGCTTATTTTTTTAGATTAAAAAAAGTTAAAAATCTATATAATTTAGATTTTAGAATTTTATACACATATATATATAATAATCCTTTAAATACTAATTTTAAACTAATATCAATTAAAAATTTATTAATTATAAATTTTATTAATTTGTTATATAAGCATATACAGTGGCCTACCATATTATTATTAACACTTTTTGGGTGGCCATCGCTCAAAATCAGGTAAGTAAATACAACACGAAATTTATATCATATAACTAGCCAATTTCATGGTATATAACATACTAAAATTTTTATGCAGTTTTATTAGATTGCACAGAATTTATGCAAAAGTAGTACAAAGTACCATGTTTGGGTTTGTACAAAAATCGATTTTCTGAATTTTTGAATTCTTTTTAAAAAAAATTTACAAAAAATCGATTTTTTTTTCAAACCATTTCAAATTTCGTTCAATTAGTATCTAATACAGAGGGAACATTACAAAATATAAAAAAGTCATGTTTGTATGACGAATCAGGTACAATTGACAAAAAAAGGGTCATCTAAAGCCAGGTGCGTTCATGTAATATAAAGCTAATCAAATCGTAAAATTTGATCTTTACGAATGCCTGACGAGACAAAAACAATGAAAAAAGTGAAAAACGCTGAAAATACAAAAAACGAGTGTCTAAACCTGCCTAGGAGCATTAATAAAAAATGTTGGGAAGACAAATTTACTTAAAATTCAAGTCTAATTCTAACTTCTAACTAACATTTACTCTAATTTTAATTAAATAATCAAAAATATATAAACGCACCTAGCTTTAGCCATCCCTCAAAAAAGTAAAATTATCTTTTTTTCTTTATAAAAAGGTAGGTAGCAAAAAATTTAACTCGAGAACAAAAAAATTTTATTGTAAATGGCAATCTAAGGTAGGATTTGGGTCTCTCTAGTATGATCGTTATTAGATTTGGAAAGTATACCACACGGGATATTATGAAAAAGTCAGGTGCCTTAGAGGTATAAAAAAGAAAAAAAAGGTGGTCCCAGATGCTTAAAAATTGATCTCTTTCACTGAATGTGCAAGTCTAAGAGTCTAGTTACCTAAAGAAACTGCCGTATAAAACTTTCTATATTATATTTCCACCAAAATAGTGCAGAAACAAAAAAATAATTAAAAAAAATCTGTAGGTATTATTCATGTATTGCACAAAGAAAACTTGAGATTCTGTATTGCCTGTTCCAAGTTACTGTTCCTCTACTAACATTCAAACCTTTAAAAGTTGAATGTTTTGAATCTTTAAATGTATATTATTGTCTAACAAACCTACTTTTGTCTTTTTCAATATCTTTCTGTCAGGTTTGAGTATAATCTGTATGGACACAAAGATCGGATATTAGGATTTTGAGCTTCATTATTGGGCGTAATAATGGCATGTGAGATGGGCTTTTTTTGTACCAGATCATGATGCCATTTTCGTTGAGGTTAGAAGAAAACCTACAAAATGCTAAAATATAATTAGTGTTAAAATTTTAATAAAAAAAAATGGTAAAAAAAAAGAAAAAATACAGTTGTCCCTCTCTATAATCACCAAGTCCTTCGCACCCTATTTTGGTGATTGTAAAGAGGTGTGACTATAAATAAAATACCTCATTATGTTATCTATAGGCGAAATGTGGCTTGCTTCCATCTAAAGCTTTTTTTCTTACTAAGTTAACGACACATGCTTACTAATTGAAAGTTGTAGAGCTCGTCGAGACGCATCTAACGGTGGTTATCATCCAAATTGACCCATTGGATGGTGAGATATCGTCGACAAACGATTGGACGATATATAAAATCTCTATGTAAACAATATTTGTTTACATAGGAGATCTTATATAGTCGGCCAATCGTTTTTCGACGATATCTCACCATCCAATGGGTCAATTTGGATGATCTAACCACCGTTAGATGCGTCTCGACGAGCTCTACAACTTTCAATTAGTGGACATGTATCGTTAACTTAGTAAGAAAAAAATTTTTAGATGGAAGTACTCCACATTTCGCCTATAGTGATTTTCATATGTAATCTCCGTCACGAATTTTTATATAGTCGGCCAATCGGTTTTCGGCGATAACTCGCCATCCACTGGGCCGATTTGGATGATCTAACCACCGTTAGATGCATCTCGACGAGCTCTACAACTTTCAATTAGTGGACATGTGTCGTTAACTTAGTATAAAAATTTTAGATGGAAGCACTTCACATTTCGCCTATAGGATCACTTTCCAGTTGATAGGCGGATTATCAATTAATAGATAATTTTAAATATACGTGAATATGAAAATTGGCCAATCAGATTATATAATCCATATTTAGTTAAAAATTGGTGACTATAATGAGGGGTTTTTATTAATAAAATTGTTAAAAAAAAAATCAAATTTTCATAGTGATAGTGATTATAAGCGATTTGTGACTATAATAAGGTTTTTTTACTATGTTTGAGTCCGTCGCACAAAATCGGGTGCTTAAATAGAGGTGTGACTATATGGGGTGTGACTATAGGGAGGTCTGACTGTATTGAAATTTTAAGTTTTGTACAAATGAAGAAACCCAAATTCGTGGTTTTTCTTGTATAACTTCTGCACAACCTAATGAAATTAAACCAAATTTTAGTATGTTGTGCCATGAGATTGGCTGGTCACGTGATATAAATTTTGCATTGTATTTACATACCCAATTTTGGGCGATAGCTGCCCAAAAAGTGTCCATAATAATTTGGTATACAAAATATTATCAGGTTTATTTTTTTATATAAAAAAATATAGTTTGTATAATAAAAAAAAATTAAAAATTAATAAATATATAAACTATCTATTATTTTATAAATATATAAATTAATAACAAAAAATATTTAATTTTATACAATAAATTTATATTTGTAGCTTGATATTATAATATATGCTTTCCTAAAAAAAATATTTAAAATAACAATAATTAAACAAAACATTATTTATAAATATTTTTGACTTTCTATATTAATAAGTGATATATTATCATTAATAAAACAGCCTATATTAGGGTGTGGCGACTTAGAGAAGTTGGTAAGTTGTCACCCCCCAAGTGGCAGATCTAGGGTTCAAATCCCACTGGCGACGCTTTGGAAAATAGACCTGTATTACGGTAACTGTTTCCTGTCGATCGGTTGGGTATATTACCTGTAGTCCTTGGTTACCATCTTGAATGGGAGCTTTCGAGCGAAGTTGTGTCTGGTAACACAGACAAATCCAAGGAACCGGGGAAATGGAAACCCATTTGGAAAGTCCCGAGTAAGGAGGTAGCAACGATCTTTGACGGTGCTACCAGAGCCGGAATATCGGAAACCGGAGCTGGAGAACTGGACAATATGACCTTCGGAGGAGAGGGTTTACCAACCTGGCCACCGGTGTCGTACTGGAGGAAAAGGACCTATGTTCTGGAATTAGGTACCAGGGGAAGAAAAACTATAGTAGCACCTAATGCTGGGTAGATCAACTCTTCCGGGCCAACTGGTTTGGAAGTTTGGGCACCCGATGATGGACCGGTAGGAAAGTAATGGTGGGTACCTGGGTCGGTGTGAACCTTACAAGGGCAGAAGTAGGTAATGGTAGCGGTTAGGTACCCCCTGACTGCAAGTTGCTTGCCTCGGTGAGTGCGTAAGTTACCAAAGTGTAGGTAATACCTGTGTGGGACAGGGACTGCTCTACCAAGTTTACCTGCGAGGATAAATTAGTCCTAAGGGGATGTAGGTAGCATCTGGGACTGTCTTCGACTGACTAATGTATCAGAGGGCTGTACCGGTGATTACAAGTAGGATTGACATGCGAAGCGTTGGACCAGAGAGTTTAAATAAGCAATCCCCTAGTTGGGTTGTAGGTATGGCAACTAGTGTAGAACCTTCGGGCGGACTACTTAAATTAGACAACCAAAAGTTGTACGTGTGGCTAGTTGTACTCTCATTCAATGTAACTCAATTGTGGTTGCGCCCAAAGAGGCGCCCTTGATCCACAGGCTTGATTAAATAAACTCTCACCCAAAGCGGGAACTTTAACATAAAAAAAAAAAAAAAAAGACAGCCTATATTAATCTATATAAATTAGAGATTGAAATCATTAATCATTTAATCACCTATAATCGTTTATTTATATTATATAGTTAAACAAGTAAACAATTTTATAAACAATTAAAAACTGTTAAATTATTTACTTAATTACTTTTTAAATCTTATATGATTAATTATTTAATAGTCATTTAATGCCTCACATAGAGACAAAACAATATGTATATAGTAAATAGCATATATGTTTAATAACTAGAATATATAACCTATGTCATATAGGGCTAACAAATATACAGTACACATATTATCATATCGGTACCTAACTTAAAGTTAAGTACCAATCATAAATAAAGATAAGTATTATGATGAAGAAGGTAGAAATAAAAATAAAAATGAATATTTCATGTTTAAATAAACAAAATCAAGTGATTTATAACTTTAATTTATTTTAGAAAAAATCAAAGAATAGTTAAGTTATATGCTTATCTTAATTATGAAAAAAGTTCATTAATATTTATGTAATACAAAATAAGCTGGTATTAGAGAAACATAATAATTGTAATGAGTCATAATAAAATTAGATTAAAATGGAATATGTTAGTATAAAAAAATTAACAAATCACCAAAAAATAAATTTTTTTGAGTGCATTTTTTAGGGTTAGAGATTAAAATTAGAGGTTAGTTTTAGAGTAGAATTTATATTAAACAAGTATAAGTAGGTTTTAGAAGGTTAGAATGTTAAATAGAAAATTTAGCTTCATTTTAAATTATGATCCGTGCCAATAATAAATAATATTATAAGTTTAAAATCTTGCAGGTTTTTACTTGGCTAAACTCAATGATATATGTTTAAATAAGCAAAAATAAATAAATGACAGTGTATCTAAAATTGAAATTTGATAATGCATTTTAATTTTAGTAAACAAATAAAACAAACAAAAAATTAAATCAACTTCTTTTGTTTAATGATAAATATGCAAACAGGACCCCGAGCAATCTATGAACAGCTAACTATTTTAAAAAATCTTAATATATTACTAAAAATAGAAAAGATCTACAGAAAAATAGTCAAAAATAAGCATTAATATTACTAAATATAGAAAAGATCTACAAAAAAATAGTCAAAAATAAGCAAAAGCAAATAGTGACCTATTTATATATAGCTCGGAGTCCTATGCAAACAATGATAATGAAAACCAGATAAATAATTCAGAAACTAATAGTGAACTTGAAAGTTGTTATAATAGTAATGAGACAATACCTTCTTTTGAATTATTATTATCAAAAAAACAAGCATAAATATATAGACTAATGACATCATATTAATAGTGAGTTATACCATTAGACTATTATTATTATTAAACGATTAATAAAGTTTATTATACAATTGTGATTAAATGGGTAAATGATTATTAAACAGTTATACAATTTTTTTTCCTTCAGTACACCTCATACCACATCTATGCCCCTACTACCATTTATCAGATTTCCAACATCACTGTATATAGGGGACTTCTTCGAAGAGAGTACGACTAAGATCGGCATTGTTCACCGGTTACCTTATTGGCCCTAGCGACGGTGCCCTGCACCAACTACTGGAATAGTCAGATTAAGTACAACCAGAGGATTTTAACCTCTTAGCCGAACTTGCGCTATGAGTTCATGTAGTATTATGAATATCAGACTTAGGCCTCACATTACGTCTTATGACTTCAGTTAGTCCAAATTGGGTTCTAACTCGTTTCGCTTCACTGCCACAGATTTGATAATAGCAGCTGCCCAATTAAGTCCATCGATCGATCAGTTCCATAACCAGCTGGCTTATTCATTTCGCCTCTGGGAGGATTTGAACCGGCAACCTTCGATTTGCAACCTGGGAGCATAACCGCTATGCTATCGACCCGCAGGTCTAAACAGTTATACAATTACGATTAACTGATTAAATGATTATCTAGTGGTTATCTGTTATTGATGATTAATTGTATAATTTATAGTTATACAGCACAATTAAATAGCTAACATAATTTTTCGTGAGTCCAATCTCTAATATAAATTAACCAATCACATGTGACTTATAACAAAATTTAATATAACAGGGTATGACAAATATATATTTCTTATTATTATTATTATTATTTAGTAATTATATACATTTTATTAAATATTGAAGATAGTTATATTTGCAAATATTAATACAATATCAGATATTGGGTTTTAAAAATCTTACAACTAAAATATATCTTGTTTGGTTATTATAAACACCTATTTACAACTTGTCAGATTAGATTTCACTTTACTATATACTATAGTTAAAGCTAACTATTAATACTAGATTACTAGCTAAAATCTATAGCTTAACATAATCACCTTTTTTTTAAAACTTTTTATTAGAATAGTTAATTAAACAAAAACTTCAAATAAGCAAAACTAACAAAAATCTATAATTATAGTATAAGAAAAGTATATAAAAAGAAATAAGCAAAAAAGAATAAAAAAATAAAAGAAATCTATACAATCTAAATAAAAAACCAAATAAAAAAAAGTCAAACCTCCATAAATGGGGATGGCTAAAGCCAGGCACATTTATATGTTTTGATTAAAATTAAGGTAAGAGTTAGTTAGAGATTAGAGTTAGAACTTGGCTTATAAGTAAAATTGTCTTTCCAACATTTTTTATTAATGCTCCTAGACAGGTTTCATCAGGAAATTTTATATATAGATATTGATCGATATATAACAGTTAATCGTTTTATATCGATTAAAAAATAACGATATCTATCGATTAACTGGCTAAAAATCGATATATATCTAAATTGATATATATTATTTTCTATATTAAATCGTTATATATCTACAAATCGATTATAATCAGAATTATTTAAAACAATATATAACGATTAACAGATCTTTAACGATTACACAGTGTTTTGACTACAACGATATATAACGATTAACAGATCTTTAA
>QKWP01000386.1:0-80475 GCA_003550325.1 Gigaspora rosea | reverse complement strand
GTACGATTTAATATAAAAAATGATATATATCAATTATAGATATATATCGATTTTTATCCAATTAATCGATATATAACGATATTATAATATATATCGATTATAGATATATATCGATTTTTATCCAATTGATATTTTATTATCGATATAAAACGATTAAGTGCTATATATCGATCAATATCTATGTATAAAATTTTCTGATGTTTATAGAATATAGAACGTGTATTTAGCACTAATAACATTTTATAAACAAGAAAAAAACATGCATTTAGAAAGGTATTTTATTTATAGAGGTTGTATTTATGGAGGTCTGACTGTAAAAAAAAAAAGTAAAAAAAAAAATGTAGTTTGATATATATATATATAAAAGAAAAATAAAAAAGAAAAGAAAATTACTAATTTATACCACAGGGGATTATCACCTATAGTTAATTTACCAATTAAAATTCTGAATCAGGTGTAATATGTAATCAATTTTTGTGTAACAAAAACAAAAAATTTTTTAAAAAATTGCTAAAACTGCTTCTAATCTAAAATTTTGTCTATAAACCTACTTTTTTTTATGCAAGAAAAAATTATTCGCTAAATTTTACTATATATAAAGCCCTACCCAATCCCTAACTTTTATCTTACCCTAATATTAAAGAGATTTAATCTATTATATAAGGAGCATCGGTGTAAATAAACACTATGAGATAAACAAATGAGATAAACAATATAAGATAAAAATTAAATTTGATTGGTTTTGATTTTAAACTCAGATCACCTGATCGCATACTGCAGATGGTGTAACTTTGTATAATATAATTTTTTGCCCCTTACTATTAATAACGTGTCAAACCTGTTAAATAGCAATTCCATTTTTTCAAACCCTATAAACTCTCAATACTAATACACCACGCATATAGGTCCAATAAAGAGCATCAGTTTAGATAAATACTCTTAAAATAAACACTATAAGATAAACAAATGAGATACACAATATAAGATAAAATTAAATTTGATTGGTTCTGATTTTCAACTCAGATCACCTGAACATCGTACTTCTCATACTGTAACTTCATGTAACATTAGATTTAGAACATTCTGTTGGCATTAAATGCTGTATTTCTTTAACTTTAAATATAAGTGATAAAAAACTTCTTTAAATACAATTTAAAATATTTATATTAGCAATCTAATTCCCGAGCAAGCCACGGGTTTACAGCTAGTTTTTATTTAATAAAAGTTGTTAGTTTTGTTTATTTTTTTATGCATTGTAGATCACATAGGTAATAATCACCTATGGTTATTATTAGTTATCTTCAAAAGAAAAACTATAGTAAAAAAATTTTACTAATAATTTTCTTATTTATAATTTATCATGTAATTACTAGTTTAACCAATTAGAAAAGAAATACAAAGTAAATAGAGCACTAATTAGTCTAGCCCTATATAAAATTATAAAATTATTAAATAAAATAAAAAAAAATTGGTCTTAAATATTAGAAAAAATAGATTTGGTGAGGGTGCACACTAGTGCACTCTATAGTAGCAAACACAAATAACAATTAGAGTTAGAGTTAGAGTTAGAGTTAGGATTGAATTAGAATTAGAATTTAAAGTAACATCGTAAGAGGGGTATTTTTTGTTAAAAATGCAACAGGATTTCTAGTAAAATTTCAAGAAACCTAAAAGGAATGCATGGTGTACCAAAAATAAATGCTCTAAATATTATAATTTTTTTTTAATAAAAAAAACTTAAAAATATATTAATACTGTAATGTTAGAAATTTTGATTGGCCAGCACGTGATCAACAAAATTTTTTAACGTTATAGTATTTTTTACTGGGTTAGATCTATATTTAGTTAGTGTTTGGATCTGGATTACAAAATTCGAATGTACAGTATAAACCGGATTTTATTTTAGCTATTATAAATCTGATTTTTTATAAAACCATCAATAATCAATTTTAATAACTTTTATCAAGAATCACAGCTATGTTGCTGGTTTTTTTTATTGATTTGTTTTGATTTGTTTTGATTTGTTCGTTTTGCTTTGTTTTGTTTCATTATTGTTCTAATTGTTAATTGTACAATAGAAAATACGTAAAAATTCTATCACCCAATCTTTGATACATGTAGCTTATTGCTATTTATAAATTCAACATAAATTCTGAGGCACCTAAAAATTTGCGCATTTTCAAACTTCTTCAACTCATTGCTGTCCTTGGATTTTGGATGCAGAGGCAGTGATGTAATTTTTAAAGAATTTTAAAAAAAGGGTTCAATCAGAATTAAAAACTGGAAAATATCTGTTTACAAATCAGTATTAAAACAGGATATCTAACCAGATATCCAGTTAGATATCTGGATCCAAGCACTAACCCTATTCCTTAAACCATATATTTTAGCGTACAAATTTGTATGCTAAAATCAATATAAATAAGATAAAATCCAAAACAAATTTTTTAATGCATTAAACTTTACTTAAATTAGCTAAAATAACACTCAAGAACCCTGGTCACATGATATGCTCAAAAAAACAAGTTGGTATAACCACATGACATGGACAAAAAAGGCACATGTTTGTGCTATGGCCAATAAAGTATGTAATTTTGCCTGCATATGGGCTGATTTATGGAATTGCCAATAACTTATGATATACTAATCTATTTTGAATAATTTTATCACCAAAATGTTGGTCTCGATGAGACAGTTCTAATGAATCCAAAATCATCAAAATCCAATCACAGGATCCCAAGATAATTAAGTTTTGTATAATTTTACTATTAACTTTTACTATGTAGACAATCAACGTATGGATTGGTTTTACTATGTAGACAATCAACGTATGGATTGGTTTTCATATATGAAAACCAATCCATACGTTGATTGTCTACATAGTAAAAGTTAATATAAAATTATACAAAATCTTAATTATCTTGGGATCCTGTGATTGGATTTTGATGATTTTGGATTCATTAGAACCATCTTATTGAGACCAACATTTGGTAATAAAATTATTCAAAAATAGATTAGTATATCAAAAGTTATTGGCAATTCCATAAATTAGCCCATATGGAACTTTTGGGGCTATCCTAATTAATCCAGTTTATGTAATACATATTTAAATAACTGTGACATTAAAAGCCACTTGTGTATTTAGTAATCCATAATACAAGAGAAGTTGTAAAAACTTCTAGTTTGTGAAATGATCAATTTATTAATTACAATCACGAGAAATTTTATTAAAAAAAAAAAATTGCAAAGCGATATAGTAAAACAATGCGCAATAACTGTAAATTGGCCTTTATTTATTTATTATTTTTATAGAATTCCAGAAAACAATTCTGGATTTTATTGCAACAAAGTGGTACATCACACACAACGCACCAAAAGTTACTCCGATTTGGAGATTTGCGACTTATGTTCAATTTTTTTTGGTTTGCTATCCATGAGCACCACATACATGCTTCATGCTTTTCTCTATACTCAACAAGGTGGTCTCCTGGCATCAACCTCCTATTGGATAGTTCAAAATTTTTTGTTACTTTTTGGCAGTTTGTTTTTTTAGTTTTTTTCGTTATTTCTTAGTTGAATTTTACTATTATCATCAGCAAAATTTAGGAGGTTCCAAACAAGACTGCAGCGGAATTCTTTGTGTTCTTGAATTGATCCTATAGTTTTAGCATCAGGTAGGCTTTGATAATTGCAGTATCGAGGAGCCAAAAAAGAGGCATCCAGTTTCTTCATGCTATTTTTTGCATACTGTAATACGACTGCAATTGGTCTGCAAGATCTATGCTATTCATGTAGTGATTGTAATCGTCAACAATCTTGGGAATTTTTAGTTTTTTTGATTCGGAACTGAACATCTCACGTACATTATCCAGTATTGTCCATACATAGTTAGTAGTATATCGAAATGTTACAAATTAAAAAACACTAACCTTGGCCACATTTGTACTAGTTTGCCTTGATTATCGTCTTTTATGTATTACTTCTTATTCTTCACTAACAAGACCATGTATCGTTAATAACATCGTAACAGGGCCATTATCCTGCCAAAAAAAAGCTATTATACTGTTAATAATAACACTAGAATAAATGTCCCAATCGAGTTTAGTATTTTTTTCTACTTCAATTCTTTTGGAAATCTGAAGGCATTCCTTCGAATAGTCCCACAAACACCAATATTATTCTCACAAAGATGCTGGAAAAGAGAGACAATGCTAAAATAATTATCCATATATATATTGTATGGAAATCGTTGGTGGGAAGTTGCTCGACAAGGTGGAAAACGAGAGACCCAAATTGACCAAGATTGCTTGTTTTATTAATATCACTTGGAACAACACGTGATATTGGTAAAAAAGTGTATGTATATTCTGCATCACAAAGCGATAGAATCTTGAACCCCTTAGGGGTTGGCTTGTTCTTTATCCGAACTGTATAAATGCTTCTGCCAGAAAATCGTATCATCATTTCGTCGACTAAGACATTTGAACTGTGTACATAAAGACATTTCGAAGTATCTCAAATATGCGAGAGCAACAGCTCTAATTTTTCAAAGTAATTATTAATCATTGTTGCAGGAGGAGATATGTGCAAACCCCTTTTAATTTGTTTGAAATATATCAATGGCATTTGCTTTGAGACTTGGTGAACGGGAAACTTTGGATTCTCATTCTAGAATTGTTCAAAAGAGGAGGACTTAAAAAGTTCTTAATAAATTATCAACACGATCCAAATTATGAGCTCTTTGCGAGTTAGGTTTTGCCACTGTCGACCATTATCCCTGGCGTTTTTGGTTAATGCATACATGTTTGTATTGGTTACTACAACATCTAATATGGATGTTGTAAAAAAAAAAAGAAAATATCAATTGGCTTAAAAGAGCCAATCAATGTCAAGGTGAAACAGCAACTGGGTGGTAAAGGCATGACACAGTAGTTTTGAATGAATAAATGGTTCAAAGTTGCTTGGTGGTGGTGGCAGCCTTTGTTGAACAATTTTTGCCAAAGTTCGCTTTCTCTTACAACTACTTTTAGTATTTATTTCTGTAGTATTGTTATCATTGTCGTCATTTTCGTCAGGTTCAGAATCCAGGTCGTCCAAGGAAGGCTGATGAAAGGTCAAAACTTATTCTTCTTCACTGTATTCTTTTCCTGTAATTCCAGAGGGGCCGAAATCGAAATCAATGTACTTGAACTACTCAAACTTGAACCAACTTCAGGGGATATTTGTTTTTATTTTTCATCTTTTTTTTTAAGTCGGCGAGTTTTTTTTTTTTTAAGTCCACAAGTTTTTTTTTTTGTATTTTATTAAACAATAAGCTGTTCAGTTGTTTCGCATTAGCTTAATATGAGTATTTTTTTTTTGTTTAATTCTTGTTACTAATTATTTATTTTAAAGCAGCAAAAATTCATTTAGTGGGTAAAGAGAAAATGATTGATTATCAAGTTACTCAATGCACAATCTAAACCGAAGTAGGAGATACTGTAAATCATGTGATGATCAACATACATCACGCTTCGATTCTACAGTTCCAGCCAGCATAAGATATCCACTTTTTATATATAAATACAAAATTGCTTATAATTTACAAACAAATGACTTTACAAAAAATCTGTCTTACAAATTTGTTGCTTTTAGTCTAAACTACAATTCTGTAAGATAGATTTTTATTTTTATTATAAATTTAAAAAGTTATTTGAGTCTAAAGTTAATATGTAATTAAAAATTTGGCGTTTAATATATAAAAAAATTTTTTTTTTAATTTTTAACCAATCAGAATTTTTGTTACACAAAAAATAGCCAATCAGATTTGAGTATAAATCTCAAAATTTGGCGCTTTTAAAAAAAATTGGATATCTTATGCTGGCCCGAACTGTAGCTTAGGGTAAAGGCATAATAAAATAAGGCGCAGTAGATCGTCAAAAATTTTAGCGTACAAATTTGTACGCTATACGGTTTAAGGGATAAAAAAAAATCTCTTGGAATTGTTCAGAAAATTCTGAAATTATCGTTCGAAAAATCGACTCCGTTCCGAACATCTTAAAGGGTATTTATTGTATGTATATGTTTTTTATACGTTTTTTTTATACGATAATTTTTTTACGGCTATTATCATAATTCCTGAGACATCTGTAAAAATTGGCCGGTTGATTCGGTTATTTCTGTAATAATAAATTCAAAATTAACAGATAAATTGCAGAATTGATATATCAGATATATGCGTAATTTAAGACCAGGTGACTAATATAAATATTATATACAGTAGAATACAGAAATATAACATTTTCAAAGCATCTTCGCAATGAAAAAAATTCAGAAGGGTTATCAGTTCAAAAAATTGCCAAACGCTTAGGTGTATTAAGTTTTCTATAAGTCGAGTTTCTCAAGCACTTTCAAAGATATGGGTATGTTGAAAAACTTCCAGGACAACCACGTTCACTAAACATGAACGATATAAAATTATCAGAACGAAAACCTAACATTTGTATGAAAAATAATATTTTATAAATATCTTTTTTTAATACGTGCACCTATTCGTTGTTATAAAAATCAAGATTTATTTATATTAACAAGAGCAGTCTTTTCCATAAATTTTGTACAAACCAAACACATTTGACGAAAATTAAATAAGTTGACATAATTGTTATAATGATTGTAAAAATTATATGAAATCAATAACTTAACCGGATCGGCTAAAAAGTTATTCGGCAAATTTTTACAGGTGTCCAGGAATTATGATAATAACTATAATCAAAAATTTTCTATTTTTACATCGCGTACAAACATCGTAATGAAAACAGTACAAACATAAACTCCTATTCAACTCCATTCCGGACAATTCCTGACAATTTCTGACAATTTCTGACAATTTTTAGAACAATAATTTTTTATAGGGTAACTATTTAGAAATAACGCACATGTGGCGTTATTTCGCGCTTATACGGTATTAAATTTAGTAGCATTTTTGTTTTTTTTTGGTCTAAATATATTTTTTTTTTGGATTCTTGATAATTTTCATCATTCTTTTTGTGCATTCTTTTTTGTATGACTTTTTTGATTACTGTATGTATTTTATTTACTCGTTTATTTTATTTCATTTTTTTTTCTGACGTATTAATTTACTTTATATGTACTAATTTTTTTAACGCCTAAACTTGTTAATACCTAATTTCGTATACCACGTCAAAAAAGTAATCATACGTATATAAATACAATTAAACAATCGAATAAATACCTTCTTGATGTATATGTACGAAATTGGATGTCAAAAGGTATTACAAAGTCGACTTACGTAAAGTTTTCGGAAAAATATGATCCTGAACCCGAAGTTTTCGAAACTTCGATGCCAAGTATATCATTACATGCAATAAGACGATCTATTTATAAAGGCCAATCAAACCTTATAATTTAGATTACGGACGTAGAACTAAATTAATCTAATTATCGGTTTATTCAGGTATAAATTATTATTTTTAACAAATTAGCAGAAAGTCCTAAAATACTTTATCAAACAATTAAATAACATTGCAACATAACTGAGAACAAGTAATAAAAACAAAAAAGATTTAATTTGATATGCATAATGTAATAAAATAGTTAAATATACAGCCAAAATGAGTCATAATATTTTTTAAAATCATTTGAAAGTAAAATTGAACCAATAAACAAGCATATATGTAGTTAGTTTCGCTGCATTTATGTAAACATTAAATTTTTTAAAAAAATGATAAAATGTGAGTCAATTGTTGATTCTTTAAAGACGGCATTCAAACTCCAAACCTCGGCATTTAATTTAGCCGATACCGTTACATTTTGTAAATACTGAAATGTGTATACCTTTAATATGATTGTATATTTAAAATATTGAAATAAATTCCTTGGGATTCAACATGAGTAATTCCGTTAATAATATTACAAATATGGAAAAAAAATCGACGGAGATTTGCCGAAGCAAATCTCGCAGAAATTTTTAATAATTAAGTGAAAGTTATATAAAGCAGTCTCTTGACAAGACAAAAAAAATCATAAGAATTGAAAACTCACTTTGAATTTATAAAAACATGGAAACTTCTACGAATAAACTTCCAACAATTTTAATCGTTGGAGCTGGCATAGGTGGACTTAGTCTTTATCAATCAATTCGAAAAAATCTTGGTCAGAAATTTAATGTAAAGATATTTGAACGTGAGAATTGTCCTGAAGGTTAGTTTTTTTCAATAATAGATAAAATTATTAATTGAAAAATGTGCGTTTATTAAAAGATACTTAATTCATTTTGCATAAATAGAACGATGGCAAGGTTACAACATTTACATTCGAAGACAAGGTGTTACCTCATTATTTTATTGCACACCACCTGAAGTTCAAGCTCGCTTTCCTGAAGCAATGCCAGATCCAGTTCCTAAGGAACATCATACAATAGCGATTATTGACCATATTGGAAGACTATTACTTCATATACCACAACCAAAATTTAAGAGTGTTTATGAAATAGAATCTCTTAAACATGATTTTGCTGGTATAATTACATATAGGAATAGATTACGTGATGTTTTATTAGAAGGTGTTGATATTCAATGGGGTAAAAAATGTATTGGATATGAAGAAAGCGAAGATGGAGTTTGGGTATTGTTTGAAGATGGAACCAGAGAATTTGGAGATTTATTAATTGGAGCTGATGGAATTAATTCACCGAGTAAGTTATATTATCTTTTTTTTTTAAAAAAAAAAAATACTGTAATAACCTTTTCTTTATTAATAAAATTATTCATGTATATTTATTTTATAGTTCGAAAACAAAAAGTTCCTAATTTGGAAATCTTTAACCTTGGTATAACTGGTGTTAATGTTGATATAGCAATTCCAAAACATCTGGCTGATAAAATGGCAACTTTTTACTCAAATTCATTAATGCAAAAATCTATTGGTCGAAATGGAGATTCATTTTTTTCATTTATGCGTCTTGTACCAATCGAAAAATCTGATGAACCATGTTATAGGCTTTCTCTTGGATATCATTATCCAACAATTCTCGATATTGAAGATGAAAATTGTAAAGTTGACGATGATAATCCAGAATCAGTTATTAAACATACAATTTCAAGAATTAAACAATTACGTCCACCTTGTGAATTAACGGATCTAATGATCGAGTTATTTTCATTGGCTCCATACTCTGATCCAGAAAAAAAGAATTTGTTTCCACGACGTCGTCCGCTTCGCGATATCGATCCATTATCTGTTCCTCCCTGGAAAGATGACAGAATTGTTTTGTTAGGTGATGCAGCTCATGCTATGAATCCAATATTAGGATTAGGTTTGTATTTATTAAACCTGACTTTATAAAAAAATCCGATTAGCATTTGTACTTATTATATATATTCATATATATATATAAATAATATTTTTTTTTTAAGGTGCAAATAATGCAATACAAGATGCTGATTTGTTAACCAAAGAATTACTTAAATATGAAAACGATAATTTAATCGAGTGCATTCGACAGTACAATACGAAAATGAGAGCGCGAGCATCTAAAGACGTTCAGGCATCACGTACAACGGCACTAAGGCAAACAGTTTCGGTTGGAGGCTTTGGTTTATTCGCTAGATATTGTATGCTTAGGGTTATTAACGCATTTATAAATATTGTTGTATTTATTCAAACTCGTACTTAACTTCACTTACTATTATCATTCTGTTATTTTTGGATTTTTGTATAAACTTCTAAAATATTCTTTATTCATACTTTATATTGTCATTCATACTATTACCGTATAGTTGCTTTTAGATTTTTGTATAAGCTTCTAAAATATTCTTTATTCACTCATATACTATATACATATTGTAAATCCAATTATTATTATCTGCCATCTGTTATAATAAATTAAGATATTCAATTAAGTGAAAGAAATTTGTTTTTATTGCTATCCGTCAATAATTTTGCTTGGCTAAAACTAAAATTAAAGTACTGTGTCATTATACTCATAACTCTTTATATAATATGTACTTGAACTAACTTGATCGCGTAAAGTTTGAAATTTTACTTCACAAAAAAAAAAAATTTACATTAATTATTTCATTTAAAATGCTAAAGTAGTATGCTTTTCAAATTGAATCTATGTTACGCGTCATTTTTTAATCTAATTCTAGTTATCGTATTGTCGCGAAATAACGCGTAGAGTGAAATTACGATTTTCGGCCTAAATTAAGCTTAATTCGGGCCATTATTCTAAATAACGCCCATGCCCGTTATTTCGCGACAATACGATATTTTTTTTTGATTTATCATTATAAATATTGTTGATGTACTGAAAACATGAATTTTATATAAATTCTAAAATAGCAAAATAATTTTCGATATTTCTGGTTAAAAAAAAAAATTACGCGTATATAAATTTTGTCAGAATTGTAAATAATATAAGGTGCCACGTATTAAAAGGGTTTATTTTTACATATCAACAAATTCGAATTTAATTTGCTACTTAACAGTTAAAGTTCATTTTGGGATCTTTCATTATTTAAATAACTTTTGTAACTAATAATAAACTTTTTTTTATTAAATGTTCATCTATTCAAAAATCGAATAAAAATTTTTTGAAAAATTGTCAAAAATGGGTCCTTTTAATATTCACGAACCTAATCAACACAATAAAATGAAATTAAATAGTAAATGTTCATTATTTTAAGTACTTAAGTTGAAAATGTTCTTATATCTAAAATAAATTACGTATTAAATATTCCTGAACTTCAACTAGCTTATTTTAAATACTTAGATTAATAAATGTACTTTATACTAAGAGACTAAATTAATGAAATTAAAACTAATAAAATATCATGAACTTGATAACTTATTTCACATTCAAATACTTGGATTAATTTATACTCATGTACTAAATTAACAAAATAAAATAAATAGTAAATATCCATGAAGTGGAATGGCTTATTTTTAAATATTTAGGTTAATAAATGTTCTCTATACTCACTCCCTAAGTTAACGCAAATAAATAAAAATATAATAAGGATTCATGAATTCAAATTCAATCATTTCCTAAAATTTACACGAAATAAAATGAAATAAATATTAACTATTTATGGACTAATTTTTTGCGAATAAAATAATTTTGAGTCGTATTATTATCATTATTAGAATTTTTTTTGCTTAATATAATTATCATTATGCTTGCATGTATTCTCCAAAGAATTAAATAAAAAGTTTCAGAATCAGGGTTGGCAATGGATATACTCCATTGAAAAAATTGCAAACCAATGGAGCCAATGGAACCAATGGTGCCAATGGAATTAGATATTAATTATTAACAAATACAGTACTATATTATAATCCATTGGCTCCATTCGCAAATTATTCTCAATGGAGTGATGCCAATGGACTTGTTCTCCATTCACCCCAATGGATAAATGTGCCAACCCTGTTCAGAATGTACCGTATAAGGAGTATGTGCGTTATTTCGGGACGGACGCACCTGTGCGATATTTTTATACTCGAACGTAATAAATTCGGTATAACAAATATATAGCATTATTATATATATAATCCAATTATGTTGGAATTCGGTAGAGGCACGTTATTTTGAAACACACGGCTGCATTATTTTGAGTCCCATATGCTTATTTTTTTTAAAAAAGATGGAATTTTCAAAATATTGCTCATGTGCGTTATTGCACGCTTACAGGAGGGTACCCAAATTTCCAGGTCGGATGCGTCGGATATAGGCTAGTATTTAGCCCCAGTTGTTAGCAAAATTATCAGTTGGGCATTCTTCACTTAATGGATAACTTATGATTTCATTAGTAAAATTTTTATCAATTCCGATCCAACCGACCAGGATTCCGATGCACCCCGACGTATTCCGACCCGGGATTTGGGCCTCCTTATGAGTTCGCTTATACGGTGAAATTCAAATCTAGACACAAAATTAACAAATAACTTCCCACTTCCCAATATTCATTAATTTTTTTTCCACTATTTTTCACACCAATTTCGTAATAGTAACAAACCCAAATTCCCGTAGAATTACCAGCTTTAGCTGATTTCAAATAATGCTAACCCAAATTCCTAATGTTGTTTATAATTTCGTTTAACGTTCCTTTACGGTGCTTAGGTGGAGGAGGAAGTCAATTTATATAATATTACATTACAGAAATTATCATATTATTATTGGTTGGCCTACAACCATGTGACTTTTTGAGAATCTTAAGATATAATGGCCGTTCGGATTGTTTGTTTAATTTCGGGGAACCTTGGGGAACATTAAACGAAATTGTAATTTTAAACAGCCTAAATAATACGATATATTCCATTATGATTATTCATTTCAGCAGATTTTTGATAATGAATGTAACGGATTAAATATGTATAGTATAAAAAATTGACAAGCCGTCGAAAAATAAATTTTTTTGGGCGCATTTTTTAAGATTAGAGGTTAAGATCAGAAGTTAGTTTTAGAGTAGAATTTATATTAAATAAGTAGATTTCAGAAGGTTAAATAGAAACACATATTTCATTTTAATCCGATTTCATTATGATCAGCGACAGTGAATTTGGCCGATCAAAATTTATCGGCTAGGCTTAGCAAATAAATTTTGGCATAGCCAATTTCTCAATCGGGTTTCAATCACATAATAGATACGTTACCTTTATATAATAGCGATAGATCGGATAGATCGCTCACACGACATACGCAACGTACGTACGTACGTGTATTGATGCTAGGAATACTTTAAATAAATTTGAACAAAACAAAAAATAAAAGATTAGAATTATCGAAATTACCGGATCAGTTGAGATTTAATAAAGCGTTATTTTTTTTTATTTATTTATTTATTTTTTTTTAATATATCCATCTAATACGCTTTGATTTTATTTATTTTTTATAGTAACAATTTTTATAAATTATGATGCCGGGATAGGAAAGATATCTTTGACAATTAATAACACGAAATAAATGAAACAATTTAAAAAATTGTTCGTAGCTCAAAATTTTATCTATGAATCTACTTTTTGTGCGTAATTACAAAGTAAAATTATATTTTCTATTGTTGGAGAAATAAAAATCGATTAACCGATTTTGAAAAAAATCGACCGGCTAAGCCGAAAATTTTTGGCTTAGCCGATTTTTTTTCAAAATCACTAAATGAATGCTTTATTTAACACCAATCCCGTATTTATAACGATAACCAAGCCAGAAAATGTAAGTTGATTTTTGACAATCAATGAATTTTGGTTGATTAAAAAGTATACATTTGACTTTGATGATTTCACCTGTTATTATCTTTTGTATCCGACATTCTGGATCAGAACGTAATACATATCGGAGGATTTTTAAAGATCCCTAAAATTAAAGGTATCAACTAATTGGTTGGGTAGATCAATGATCATATAATCAATATAGTTTATCGTTATAAAAAAAAAATAAAAATAAAAATAACTGATATTCCGACACCCCTTTAGATATTTTTTAAAATTTTGATCGAAAGTTTCATCAAATTTGGTTGGTTGTCGACATATCATCGATAAAAGTCATGAAAAGTTTGCTGCGCTTAATGTTTTGTTAGACGTTTAGAAAATATCTCGCAACCACCTAACCGGAATCATTTTATTTGAATTCTACGAATCAGTAGAATTCAAATAAATAAATAAAAATAAAAAAGTGTGAAAATATCAAAAAAGAGGATGTGGAAATATCAGTTCCTAAAAAAATTTAGTTACAGAAATACAGGATATCTATTTGTTTAAAAAAAGTAAACAGTTGAAGGATGGGTAATCAGTTAGATGTGAATTATTAGATCAGTTTTTTTGTTTTTAGTAGTACGGACACAATTCGGTGGTGCGTATTTCGCCGACAATCACTTCAACAATTTAGCTCACCGACAATTAAGGAATGGACAAATATTTTTATATATTGGGTCGGTCCGGTTCAGTGGTCTCGGTCCCTAATAAACCCGGTCCCAATGTAATTATCGGTCCGGTCCGGTTGGTCCCTGGCCTCAAAAATAAACTATTTTTACGAATATAATTTATCAGTTTTAATTCTGTAATTATCATTATCGATTAAAATTCACGTAATAATGGTTTTTAACTATTTAAAAGTTTATTTTAATAGTTTTTATTAACCGGTCTGAACTGATTAAAAGACTGAAAACCGAAGAACCTTGTGACCCGGTTCAAAAGAACGGTCCTTATCTGGTCTTCTCAGGATCGAATTCTTATTTATGTTGCAATAGGTAATCATGAGAAATTATGTCATTAATCGTTTAACATGGTTTTTTGATCATATTAATGACGTACCAACTCACATTGGTACGTCCTCATGTTCGTTCCTCACAATTTTATCAAGTGATCGATTACTCTTAAAAATTATGTAATAATATATAACAATTTTACAAAATATGTAAGGATTAAAAAATACATATTGATTACATAAAAAGTTACATTGCTCATCCCTAATTTACGGACAAGATCATTTTACCGACAATTACAGCTGTTTTCATAATTTCTGGACCACTTAAAAATTTTTTCGTTTCCCGAAACTTCTTCGATCCTTTCTAAGAATCACCTACCTTTTCGGAAACTACTTCGCTGTCGGATTCGGTAAACTTCGCCGAAAACTACTTATCCGACACCAATTTCGCTGACGGCCATTTCAATGACAGCCTGCTTTCCCGACAGCCCATTTCCCCGACAACCATTTCTACTTCCCCGAATCCCTTTCTCCGACATCCTATTTCACCGACAACCACTTTCTCGACATTCCATTTTACTGATATTCTATTTCACCTACACCCATTTCGCCGACAGCTATTAATAAAACTTTGCAAATAGATTAGCTTTATATTACGTAAATAATTTTTGATTACCATTTTGTTCATGTGATGAGAAAATGATGGAAATTATTCAAATTATTACAGACTGTGAGAATACCATTTTTGATTTGCTATATAGCCAAAAAACCGTAAAAAATTTAAAATAAGATGATTGTAATCGATCTATTACTATCGCTATGAGTTGTTATCTATTTATATAGATATATATTGCTTTTTTTTTAAAAAAAAAAACCACCGATTTTCGTTTGTATTTTTGAAATTAGATATTTATGACGTTAATAACATGCGTTAGTGAGACGCATACTATGTATCGCCAGAATGGTAATATTTATAATAGTTATAATAGTAACTCATGATAGAAACTATAATAATTCCAACGTGAACTAACCGCATATTGTAATAATTAGAATAGCATGCAAGTTTGTATGAGAATTTTTGACAGTAATTCATGATAGAAACCACAATAATTTCGATGCAAACTCAACCTTAAAACGTAATTTTATTATTTTTAAATTTATAATTTTTTTGTTTAATATAATACATAGTAATTACAGTATTATCCTGTTATAAAATAGTTACAAATGAAAGTTTATTCGCAAATAGCTGTCGACAAAATGAGTGGTGAAATAGGATGTCAGTAAAATGGAATGTCGAGAAAGTGGCTGTTGGCAAAATGGGATGTCGGTGGAAAAGATTCGGGGAAGTAAGCTGTTGGGGAAATAGGAATAGGGTTGTCGGGAATGTGGGTGTCGGTGAAATGGCGGTCGGCATAATTGGTGTCGGAGAAGTAGGTGTCGGCAAAATTGGGAAATGCCTCGCTGTCTCCGTATCAAAGTTACAAGCACAGCGAAATAGTTTCCGAAAAGGTAGGTGATTCTTAGAACGGGATCGAAGAGGTTTCGGGAAATGAAAAAATTTTTAGGTGGTCCAGAAATTATGAAAACAGCTGTAATTGTCAGTAAAATAATCTTGTCTGTAACTTAATTGTCGGTGAAGTGATTGTCGTTGGGTTGACTGGGTTCGTATTATTTCGCCGACAATCACTTCACCGACATAACATTCTACCGACAAATACTCACCTCACCGACATAACATTCTACCGACAAATACTCACCGACAAGTTCATTTTACCGACAGTTTGTTTCACCGAAGTTCATTTCACCGACAAGTTTTTTTTCAAAAAGCACCCTAACTTTAGCCCAAATTCTACCTAATTCTACCCTGACCCTAACGACAATGACCAGAATTACTTTGTCGGTGAAATGAGCTTCGGTGAAATAAACTGTCGGTAAAATGAATGTGTCGGTGAATAATTGTCGGTGAAATGATTGTCGATTACAGTAATTGATTGCCACCCGGGTTGACTATCCTTTATTAAATCTGGGAACTAACAAAAAAATCCAATTTGCAAATTAATTTCGATTAACGTATATTTTAAGTATGTCACATTATTAATAATAATACATGTTACTGAGAACTTTTTGAGGATGCGTGCTAAAATCGTTTTAGTATTTTTACATTGATAATCTGATTTAGCTTTTTGCCCTTCTCTTTATTTGATCAAAATAGGGAATATACACATAACCTTGAATCAAAAAACCCTTGTTATTTTCTTATATTTTTATTTTTTTTTAAGCGAGCCTGGTGCACAATATATAAATAAGCTTTTTTTATTCTTAATTCCCGCGACAACCTAAAATCATATTTATTCCATTCCACAAATCTATTAAGCCAAAGCCTTTAGGTGAATTTGATTGATGGTCCCTGAAACGTTAGGGTGTTCAATCGACTAATTAATCAAAACATAGTCAGGGTACAGTACATAATGTAAATCACTAATTTCGGATTTTCTAATGCATAATGGGATTAGAAGATATTTTTGATTATACTTCCTCTATGTATGAAAATATGGAATATAGAGGATTAGCTCACATTTTCTTAGCAATGTACTAGTCATTCATGAGCTACTTTTATTTCATTCGAAAGTTCTCGCCATTTTCTTTCTTATAAGAGATTTCTTAATAATATTTTTTGAAATATTTTTTGAAATTTGCAAGAAATTTTTTTACAATATACTTATAAAATTAATAAAAAAGCTCTATTACATGAAAGAGAATGATGAGAACTTTCAGATAAAAAAAAATCGCTTAATATTAATTAGGCTATTGTTGAGAAAATGTACTCGATTTTTATCAATCTTTATATGATAAACAATGATCATTTATATATAAAAACAAAAATTCAAAGTACTTTTTCTCAACAATGACCTAATTAATCTTAAGCAATTTTTTTTATTTGAAAGTTCTCATCATTCTCTTTCATGCAATAGAGCCCTTTTTATTAGTTTTATAAATATATTGTAAAAAAAATTTCTTGTAAATTGTCAAAAAATCACAAAAAATATTATTAAGAAATCTATTATAAGAAAGAAAATGGTAAAAACTTACAAATAAAATAAAGTAGCTCATGAACGACTAGTACATTGCTAAGCTAGTCCTCTATTTTCCATATTTTCATACTTCGAGGAAGTATAATCTGCGAATCCCATTAGAAAATCCGAAATTAGTGATCTAAATTATGTACCCTAACTATGTTTTGATTAGAGTCCCTAGTGCGATGCGAAATAAAATGCAAATTATGTGATGCGATTGGTTCAAATTATGCGGCTAATGCTTTACGTTCAGAATTATGCGAAACGATCGTAAAATTATGTTAAATTATGCGATTTTTTTTACTATTAACCACGTGATAAATATACTCAATCTGGATTGGTCAATTTCTTTCAGAATTTTGAATGTATATATATGTTGTGCCTCAGATTAAAACTTGCGTCAGATTGAATCAAATGACTATCAATTGACCAGCATTAAATGATCGGCAACAACTGGCCTAAACTAACTGCTAAATTTGTCGTAATTTTACCCCAACACTAATCTAATTTAGGCCGGGTATCATCTGATGCAAGGATCGACAACATATATAAAAAAAATTGCGCTCAAAATTTTTTATATTAAAAATGATCAATCACAGGCACTATTTACTATTATGCGATTTGGGCCAAATTATGCTTCGCATATGCGATGCTAAAAATTGGCACATTATGCGCATCGCATCGCATCGCATAAAACTAGGGTCCCTAGTTTTGATTAACTTAATTAGTCGATTGAACACCCTACTGAAACGTGATCTTTACATTAAGATTTGACATGAACACGAAAAATTCAATTTGATGCATCAAATATCACTTGTATTCGTTTTATGCTCTTAGTAGTATGCTTAGCATCAAATATAAATTAAATAATGTTATCGTGCAAACACTTATGATCATAGATTTTTTTTCTTCTCGTTATTTCTTGTACGTTATTACATAAGCACAACATGATAAAATCACAAATTTGTTCTGTCGTAGTAAATGATTGGCTGAAACGTGCCGCTACGCGGCACGCGTCAACCGTCAAAACAAATTTCATAATATTATTAATCGTTGCATGACCAATATCTTATAATTCTTGGTAATATGTTAAAGCGTAAAATAACTTAGATAATTTTATGAATAATCAAAGATTCTTTAAAGCAGTAACAGAAAATGAAAAAAAAAGAAATACTGTATTTAAGGTTCATATATTTTATTAATGAAAAAAAAGTTTTTTTTTTGTTTAAAAAAAAATTTATTTAACAAACTTAACAGTTAATAATTTATACAATACTCTGTAACGAATTAATTTTCAAATCATATAATTTTGCTCGGTATAAAGGCGCAATTTGCCTTTAATAAAACATAATAATTTTCAATAATGAACTTTTTTTTCTAGTTCATTATAGAAAGAGTGTATTTTTTTTTATGAAAATTTCCCTTAAAAAGATAAAACAATTATCGGCTATTTCGCGTCCAATAACTAAATATTATTGGAGAAATTATTAAATACATAGTAAAGAATTTTTAACCGATAAACTTCAACTTTTTTTTTTTCTTTGCGAATTTAGAGGCAATAGGAAGATAATATTTTTGCAATTTTAATAAGCTTGAAGTTTTATTTTTGTGAACATAAAGATGATATGAAGGCTTTAGTGGAATTTGTTTATTTATTTTTTTTAATGTTAAGGTGAAGTTTGAAATTTATTTTGTTTTTTTTCTTTAATCATAAAATCTAATATCAATAATGTTTTTTAGAGAACTTGTATTATAATAAATTTGATAATTACATTAAAAATCAGCACAGTTTATTTTTAAAATCAAGTGAAAAGTAAAGAATAAGTTGGGTCGATTAATAGACAAAATCCATGATTGACGCAGACATTTTTACGTTGAAAAATTTACAGTGAATGAATTTTCGCGACTAATTTTTTTGTTCTGAAAATAGGCATAACCATATGTTTTCTGACTCGGACAGGTTTGGAGTGTCAAAGCAGTCGTACAATCGAGCAAATAACTTTGAAAAGGTGACAACTTCATCAGTTATTTACGTTTCTCTGTAAATTTCGTTAATGGTATGAATAAAAATATATAAATATATAAATAAATTACTCGGAAGAAAAAAATTCCGAATCCTAATTTAGTGATGGTTTAACATTCAATAATTACTTCTAGTCAAAAGCCAGTGAATTTTTGTAGCGTCTAAAAATAGCGCTAGTGATATTACGACAACCACATAAAAACAAAATTGGTTTATTTTATAATAATAAAAATATGAAAAATTTGACCGAATTTGTTTGATTGCTTTTGTGATTATCGCTAGTGCTATTTTAGATATGAAAATCCATTAGCTGCTTCTCATACGTATGTGCATACATACTGATTTTGTAGTGCTCGTACCCACTTATTACCTGAAAGGTTTAACCTTTAACAAAACTAATAACCAATTTTATATCCTATTTAAGTAAAAGGATAATGGATAGGAAAGATATTGTGTAATTGGCTAATTTATATAAACAAATGCAATCAATCAAATAAAGAAAAATTCAATATTGATTATACAAGGATAATATACAAATAAATGATTGATCAGCAGCGAAGTTGTATTTTATATATGCATTGAATTAACTATTCTGTAAATAAGGCTAGGGTTTTCAATAACATTAGATTTCAATTGTATAATTCAATCAGGGTAACCTAACGGTTAATCGGATGTGATATCTTAGGGTACGAGCACTATGATTTTGTGTGATCTTTCGATTCTTCATTTTATGTAAAAATAAATAAGTTTGTTGTGTCACCTAATGTATCGGCTTTAGCTAGTCGATATAATTAACTAAGTCGACTGGTTAATAAGTTATATAACAATAATCTTAATAAAACTGATTCTAATTTTAAATGATTTAATAAAAATATGAAAAATAAAACTCTTAAAATATACAATAATTATTTAGTGTGACTTTTATTAATGGTCAAATTGGCAAAATAGTTTTTATATCGATATACCTGCTAATAAACCGACCCCTAAACTTGACGTCTTATAGTCCTAATTTAAATTTGACATCTTTATACTGGGTGGGCGAAAAGTTCCTGAACAAGGTATTAAAAGTTTTTTAATAAAAATGATCCTATCTAGGCACTTTCCACCCATCCGGGTATAGATTTATCAGTTCTAAAAAAAAATTTTAATATTAGCGGAGATAGTAAAAGAAGGAACTGCTCAAGGACTTTTCAAACACCTGGTATAAAGAGTGGATATTTTATATTATTATATTTAATTTTGCGCTTTTAACTAATGTGGATATTCTATGCTGAACCTACTATATACGGATACTTTAATTACTGTTGCAATGATTGAGTGACATCTCGAATTACATGTTTTGAGAGCGCCAAAAATCATATGATTAGTTCCTATTCCACAATAAGACGGGCAAGCCTCAGGCTGAAGCATACGCCTCCTCGGATATGTCCCATACGTAACTCTAATGTTAAATAATTTAATACTTTGTGTTCTCATTGCATTCAGATTAATGTTGCAATTAGGCTTTGCGAATGGCTTTATAAATGAGAGGTAACGTGAGGATCTCGTAATCTTAAGGAAATATATATTATAGACTAAAAAACATTGTAAATTGCAAGCGAGCATAAAATGCCAGCTCATTTATCGGTCATGCAGCCCATTTTTCAAGTGTCTTTCTTGATACGCTAAAATAATTAAAATACAGTAATTTTGAATCGATATTTTTGAATGGCCGATAAACGAGTTAGTATTTTATGCCTTGATCGCAGAAGTGGGTAACGTGATATGTGTCCTAGAAAGATATTCATCACCATAGAATAATGCTACGAAATACTTTTTTTAAGATATGATATATATTATTGCAAAAAAATTAATGTATGACGCATCTTCACGAGTCGGCCAGGACGGCCCCCAAATTACAATCGGACGAAATAATTTTTTACAGGAGGGCCCCCAAATTTACGGGTCGGACGCGTCGTGTTTAACAGGTTCCATAGCAAAAAATTAACAGCTGGATATTATTTCATTAGTAAAATTTATGATCTTGGGACAAAATTGATCAATTCCGATCCAGCCAACCGGTATTCCGAAGCACTCCGACGTATCCTGACCGGGAACCCCCATATGTTATATTGATACCAATAACTTGTTTTTTATATATTGACTTGTTTTTATATATTTATTATTATAATAAATGTAAAGGGAGAGTTATCTAAATAAATTACCACTTATTTACTTAACGTACGTAAATATTAAATATTGATGCAATCCACAATTGTACTACAAACTTTTGACGCCAAACCTACGTATATACATAATTATTATATTATATTAAAATTTGAAATTCAGTTACGTACGTACGTATGTGCTTATTATACTGTAATAATGGAGTCACATAACGAACAGATTTACTAGAGCTAATAGAACTTGACATATACGATGGACTGAATTTTTTAAAATTTACAAAAAATTTCAGGTATAAGGTACAAATGTAAAAAAAATAAAAAAAAAAAATCGTAATTTGAATGTACAGTAAAATAGATTATATTACATATAAATACATTTCGTCTAATCACCATAAAGTTATAACTAAACCGATTAACAAGAATGAAGATATATATGGTATTAAAGATATACAAAGTTCAGCATTCGGCTTGCCAGCATTGAATGGATTGCTACCAGGAATAGGATCAAATGGGCTAGATTTATATTGAATAGTATATCTAAAAAAAAAAAAAATAAAATATTTTTATATTATTTTTTTTTTAAAAATATAATATAAAAAAAAAAAAAAAAAAAAAAAAAAAATATATATATATATATATATATATATGTTAAAATTCTATTCATGTTGCAGTAAATAAATAGCAAAACCTAAACTTTTATACTTGAAATTACCCTATTGACTGTAAAAAACTTCTTAATTTTGGACCTATAGGACCATATGGATAATTTCCTCCCAAATATATGGATTGACGTAATGTTAAACCACGTTCTTGCAAGTATCTCATTAAGAAATCACTAGTTCTAGTATAAATCTTATAATCCACATGACTAACACTTGAACCAGATCTATAAGGATTTAAAGTTGTTTCAAGAATTGTCGCATTTGAAATATCAGTGGAATTAGGAGGTAAAAGTCCAAGAGAATGAGGTGTGGTGGCAAGACTCAACATTCTAAGAGCCAATTGATATTGTGGAGATGCTTCAAAATCAGTTACAAACTCTTGAGTACTAGTAAATGTGCCTTTAAACGCATTAATTTGTTTTGTAACATTTGATGATATACGTTGACCAGATGGAAGAATAACCATACATTTATCGAATGCCGTTTCTATAAATCCATTAAGTGTAAAACCTTCAATACCATCAGTAAACACGATTTGTGGTGTCAATGCTTTTGGTGGCATATTAAGAAAATCGTCATAACCAGAAGAAAATCCTAATCCATGAATCAACTCATGTAATATAACAAATAAGAAATCTGACTGACTTTCTAGCATCTTACCATCACCCTCAAACCAATAATTTGCCTGACTATTGAAAAGAGCGAAAATATCAAACGCAGTGAACATAGAACGACCAATACCAGTAATATTTTTCTGTTTAACAAGAGATTGAGGATATAATCGTTGTACACCATCTTCATCTAAAATTTGTATAGACCTTGCTGGAGCGGCCCCTCCTAAGAAATTTAATGAATGAAAAAAAGATTCGAATTTGAATCACTAATTAACAAATATCTTACCTAACGTTAAAGTTCCCGAAGTTAAAGAACATTCATTTAAAAGTGAACAAAAATCTGAAAATGTTGCGTTAACGGTTACTGGTATTTTGAACGCGATCGCAGCAGTAATGATTTGCCCCGCAGTAATAAACGCGTTTTTTACTTTGTCACAAAGCGTTTGATTATTCGCCAGGCACGTAAAGGTAACCAAAAACATATCGGATTCGTCACGTTTTGTGAATGATAAATCATTTGAATTTGTATTAGCCGTTGAATAACATGGTGCTCGTTTTCTTTCAGATGGTTTTAACGGATTAGGATGATCCCAACATATTGGTGTATTATCCGCACAAACTATCGCAAAGCCAACAATGAAGAATATATACAATGACAGTATCTCTAGAGGCTTCATATCAAGTTTTTATATTCTATTCTAAAAATATATATTATCTTTCTTTTGTCTTAATCAAAAAATTAATAATTGATAATAGATAGAGTTTACTACTTTCGTATTTTCAGATTTAATAGGAAGTTTTTTTTTTAAAAAAAGAAAAAAAATTTAAAAAAAAGCCACTTATAGTTTACAAAGGTATTTCTTTGTTTTTTTTTTGCCAATTTCGTATACCGAATTGATCTAGTGGGCTAAGTAAGTTTCGACCACAATATTTATACAGTATTTGGTAGAATAAATGTATGCCGTGTCGGAGTGGCCGAGTATTCTAAATTTAGTCAGTATATATATATTTGCTGATATCTCCCAATATGGATAATATTTTTTTTTTTCGCTTCAGATCTGACAGTCTTTTTTTTTTTTGTGATCTTACAATAAACGATCAATCGTCATAATTATAATTTTGAAACTACTCAGCTCATTCAAAAAATCCTTACGTATAAACTTTGTTTTTTGATATGTGGTACAAGTACCGGTAATGATTTATACTACACATATACAGTAGGTTTGAACATAATGAAACTAGATCTATTACATGATCACGTTGAGTTATGAAATGATACATTAACTTACCATACGTAGATTTAGGTATATTTTTTTTCTTCATTAAAACACGCAATGTTTTAATAAGGTAAATCCAATGCTATAATAATGGCCAGTGAATATTTGTATATATTAGGTTCTCCCGCAAGATGATCTGCTTATAATGTGCAAAGCCGCTTATTCGCATAATCGGCATTTCTTAAGGAATTTATTTTGTTCGTACCATACTTAAATGCTTTGCTGTTGATCCTATGCATAACTTTATATGGCTTTAGTATAACAATAAGTTTCAGCCACAGAATGATTTTCTAAAATAGATTCCTTTAATTATACTGTATAAGTAAATTTATTGAAAGGCTAAAACTTTATAATTAAAATCAGTTTATTTTTAATTAAACTATTTATATCTATGTAGTTTTACATGACGATTAATAATATGTAGTAACTTAAAATCCCAGTTAATTATAAGATGTATTGAATTTAATAATGAATGAATTGAATTGATACGATTGGAGGATTTACTTTCTGAACATTTAGTGAAGAATATAGCTTAAATTAGACAGGAATAGTTTAACTAAAGAGCTAATATAGTCCTATATTTAAATCACAAGTTTTACATCGCTCAATTTCTCAACGAAAAGAATCGATGATAACACGTTCCTGATAACTAGGTAGAGATTATAATTGAAAGAAATATTATAAAATTTCGCTGAATATCATTACAGATATGGTCCAACAAATCTATGTTCTAAACCGGTCTTTTGGTCAAATGCATTGTCTATAAATTAAGGCTAGTCTAAATTGTCTGGATTTATTTAAGCCGGGGAAATCTGTTTTTATTTTATGTTTAGCAATTATTTAACACAGAGATGACAACTTGCATAGCATATTTACCAAATAATTTCATTAATAGATTAGTAATCAGCAGCATATCGGTCGATATTTACAGTATATAAAAATTAGTGTACCTTTTTTAGATGCACAAGCTTCAATCTTTTTTTTTTTCGATCGACTCTCTTTCATTTCAATAACAAAGTCACAGAATTGTTTTTGTATATTACATATATGGAAATAAATTTATTTTCTAATTTATTCTATTTTTATTTGTTATTTATAACTTAGACGAAATTTCGATAGTGGGTATGATATATTTAAATAGTACCCTAAATTTCGGCAACAGCCAATTTCAGCATAAGCTGTCACAATAATTTTTAGTTATAAAGGTCATACATATATAATACTTAGAAAAATTAATATTATCATATACAACTCTTTTTTTTATTTAGCTGATAAGCCATCCCACTCCAACATAACATACGTTTAGTATATTTTGTAAATTAGTGTATTAAATGGTTAGTAAAATAAAACTAATGAACCAATAAAAAATGAAAAAACGAAGATACGATGACAAATATTTAAATTATATTAGTTAATCAAAATTTTCAACACATATATTCTTTGTATAAACTTTATATCTTGAACTTAATCTTATGCGAAACTAGAGATGCTGGTGAAATTAGTTTCACCAATTTCACCAATTCAACACGAAACTATTTACCATTCTAATTTTGTTTCACCAGCATCTTTATGCGAAACCCTTACATAGCTACGGCATACATTATGTATGTTGCAGTTATGAAACTAAATTTCACATGATTAGGTTCAAGGTATTAGTAGTGATCCGATCCATCTAAAAAGTCACCACCCCGGTCACTCAGGTGAAAATCGAGTTACCCGCTGGGTCAACCGATGAGTCACCTGACATGTCACCCGGATGGGTAGCAGATAGTACACTGCATACATTATAAAAAAAAAAAACGAAAGAGAAGAATAGCTAGAGAAAATTGCCGGTACACAAATACCCAATAATCTTCACATTTTTAGCCCCCAAAATTGGCAGTACAAATACATACATCAAAAGTCCAAAGTTTATTAATATTTAGACACGTCGTATTATGAGGTAGCACAAGAAGGAATCCCAAAAAGTGAGCGAAGTAATAAAAGAATATGGTTTCATACACGCAGGCAAATTTGCCTGCTTAACGTGTAAGGGATAATTCAACTACCGGTAATTAGGAAAAATTATATAACATAAAACTAAAAAAAATAATAAACCATATTACGACCCTACCTACTCAACTACGTGGTCTGGGTTTAGAAATCGGGATGTTTTGTAATGATAATTACATATTGCATATTTACTTTCGTATTCAACCTAACCAGTTGCTAAAATCCATTACCACCCTTTTGAATGTTATCTAATTTATTCCAAAAAATCCGCACGAATATATCTTCATAAGAAGCTTAAAACTGAAATTCAATAATAGAATCATCGTCTTTATTTCCACTTGTTCATCCTTATATTGTTTCTGAGGGTATTTGTTATTATTATGTCTGAAGTTGCAACATCGGACGCAATATCCTTTCTTAAATTTACATAATGACGCATGCAATATCTAACTTCAGGGATTAATTAATTTCGGACAAGTGCACTTCAGGCACAACATTATCACTGATCTTCTGGTTAAAAGAATTCCATTTGACATACCTTCATGATATGTAGCTTTAATCATCGACATCCTTATTCCGATAACTGCATATTCACCTTATTCTATTAACCAGTTGCTAAAAATCTATTGCAGTATTAGAAAGAGCTCACATGATTATATCATGGCTTCAAGCTGAAATTCTTTAATAGATCATCAACATCCTTATTTCCACTTGCCGGAGTTATGTTATCCGGCATACTCATATGATCATGTGTTACGATGTAAAAATGTTTATCCAAATTAAAACTCAGCCGATAATTCTGGGTCAAATACAGTAATTTGGCAAATGATTGGCTACTCGTGCCGCGGAGTGGCACGTGTTCATTTGCCAAATTACCGTTATTCGACAATTTTTGCCCAGCATTGTATACTCATTTGTCGTACCTGAAGTTGTATATCAGGCGCCTAAAGTTCGCTTACCTAAATTTATCGACTAACACATGTAAGATCTATTTTCATGGGGCCAATTTCAGTCAAGTGCAACTTCAGGCGTCCGATATTGCAACTTCAGGGATTAATCTTAATATTTTTTTTAATTATCGACGTCCTTATTCTATTTGTCTCTCTTGTAGGGCTGTTAGTACAATGTAGATGACGTCGCCTATGGCGATTCAAAATAGGACGTGCCGTGACATGGCAATTTAAACGATAAAATATAGATTTGGAAAGAATCGCCAAATTCTTTTGCTATGCCCTTTAATATTAGCGATTATTATTAATCTTAATCTGTCCAGTAAAAAATGCAATACAAAAAACACAAAAAAAGTAAATAACTTTGAAAGATGATAAGTGAAGATAGGACAGAGAACTCACAAAGCTAAAATTTTTATCATTTTAAGGTTTCTTTTGTAATTTTTTTTTTAAATCAAAATTTTTGGTACTATTTACTACTACTATTTACCATTTACTATTACACTTCTATTAGTCTTTACGATTTAGATTTAAATAGATTTTTACTAGTTTTAAAAACGCGACTTTTTTTCCGAATTTGCTCAAGTAGATCCTACCAAAAAAGAGCGATCGAGAACTCTGAATTTACTTTGCAAGAAAAATTTGTATTACCATTCACAGAAGTACAAACTATTCCGAATAGGTAGAGATGTGATCCGTTATCCGTTTCCATCCGTTTTCATCTTAAAATCCGCGGATATCCGTGGATTTTAATATAAAAACGGATGAAAACGGATAACGGATCACATCTCTAATAGGAAGGAAATAGGACCAAAATTATAACTACGTTAAAGAAAAATTTGTATTACCATTCATAGAAGTACAAATTATTCCGGGACCAAAATTATAACTACGTTAATCAACTATGTTATCATATCAAACTATACTACTTTTTTAGGTTGACGTTAGATTTTCAATTGCAAATAACTCTTTTGAATTTGTTCATATGGCAATTTTTTTTACTTCTTTGACAATATCAAGCGCTTTAATTATGTCATTCTATAATCATTAGAAAGAAATAATTAGAAAATTCAATTGGCAAATTGAAAACATCTAGAAAACATACCTTTAATTGCAATACACTCTTTAGAGCAATGAGACTTTCTGGGACACTGCTCAATGTTGTTCCAATTCGATATTGGTATAACTCAAACACAAAATAATATCCGAGATCAACATTATAATACATGGCGTATATTGTTCCATTAAAACCTTTTTGATTATATAAAATGGGGTTAACTTTCATAATAATAAAACATTTGATACAAGAATTTTTCTTTAGAATTCCATAATTACCTCCATGGGACACTCTATGCAGAGCAATATTTTTCGCCTTATTAATTGTTTCATTTGTGAATTTCAATTTTTTTAATAAACGATCTAACTGATCTTTCATTTCTCTAAATAGTTTGTACTTGTAAGAAATCGGCATTAAATTATGGCGACCTTCATCAGTGAAAGTTTCTGCACCAAAATACTCCATATCATCTATATAAAAAATAATATTGATTTTGTGGCCCGATCTCTTCTTTTCTGACTCCTCTCTTGGTATATTTTGCCCATAATTGAAGCAAGAGACATTTCTTCACAGCTGAAAATGGAAAAATAAAGAATTAGAATAGAGTGCTAGGGCTAAGAGTAAAAAATTAACAGAAAATTGCATATTTACTAATGAACTTGGATCTCATCACTTGTTAGGAACCAATCATCGATTAATGGTGCCAAAAGATGGCAATTGATCCAACCTTCAGAATTTCTATCGAGAAGCGGATTGTGTGGTGCTTCAAACAAAGATAACCTAGTGACGAGGATAAAAAGAAGACAAAGTAAATTTTTGTGAGGTCCGAAATTAGATCTTACGTAAATATTTAACGCAAAAAGTGCAAAATGCTATCCAAAATAGCACATTAAACCCACAATTTATCGGCAAATCGATAAGCCCAGCTTATTTTATAATGTTTGTCAAATGAATAGATTTCCTCTGATGATACGAATGGGACTTGGAGTTTCTGACAGAGACCACTGCGAGTATCACTCTAAAAGGACAGAAATAAATAAATCAACCTGAAAAAAAAAGAGAATTACTCGTAAAAGTCCTTGAATCCTACATTCTCAATTAGTTCATCGATAAATTTGGTCGCATTATTAATGAAAGGTTCCAAAAAAGATAATCACAATTAAGTTGTAATCTTTCCATCAAGTGTTTATCAGTAGTATCAATGATATTTGAACAAATTAGTTCTCTAATAATAAAAATAGGGGCAATTAGTTAGACAGCTAAGCATATAATATTGGTACAAATTAAATTTAGTAGACATGTTTATCTACATTTCTGATTTCGTTTGTAGTTTCTCTTTTTTTAATCGTCTAAGTAAGTCTAGGTTACTCAAAATAGTATGTATTTGATCAGGCAGTGTACATAGTCTATCATTCCCAAGGTTATTAACATCTCCACTAGACCCTGCACTAATTTGTTGTGAATTTGATGATGATGACGAATTTTTCGAATGTAATCTTGAACTCATAAATTCTTCGATTCTAGTATTGCTAATGAATGGATCAGCAGAATAATTGTCCTCTACGTTTTCTTCATCACCAGTAGCTTTAGCCTATTAGCATAACAAGTAGAGAGGAATTCACGTTAACAAGCCCTTAATATAGGAATGCACTTCATAACACCTTCTTAACTGAGTCATTATCCTGTAGATATAGTAAGAAGCTATTAAAAAATGCTCATTATAAAATTCAAGGCGACATTTTTACCAAAAAAACTTTACTAACCTTGTTCGAAATTGACGATTCTTTTTTTTGTTTTTGTTTATTAACTGGACCAGCTGTAAAAACGAAACCAATTCGTATATCGGCACAAGATAAAAATTGTAGATAATTTTCTGTTTTATCACTCATTTTTTGGCGAAGCATTCGTTTCACGTTTGCAGCAATCTTATTGTTCTGACAATAAAAAAAAATTATTAGTGTTATTGATTGTCATTATAGAAATTGCAGATAACTAATTCTGGACAACTACAACTAAAATTTTACACAACTAAAAGTTGCAGATAAAAGTTTCAGATATGAAGCTTGGATAACTAAAGTTTGGATAACTAAAGCTCTTCACAACTAAAAGTTGCAATAAAAACTAGAAGTTTTGGATGACTAAAAGTCGTGGATAGCTAAAAGCTTAACTAAAAGTTGTAAAGGACATAAAGGTTCGGGAGAACATAAATACAGACCTGAAGAGTAGTCAAAAGGCTATTAGCTTTCTTTATTTTCTTGGCATCTAAACTTTTATTGATAATCACGTAAAGACTTTTGACAAGCGCGTCAGTTGCCTTGCAGTAGTTAAGTTGTTCAGGTTTTTCTTTATAAATGCATTTACAGTTTTGATGAAAATGGAAAATTGACCATGTCTCAACATCGTTTTCGTCAAAATATTCATACTATACATTAGCCATGATTTAAAAAATTACTGTATCTGGTATTTAGGTACGTACTTTAAAAAGAAAGAACCCATCAAATTAGGGGTCGTCTAAAGCATGAGCAAATACACGTGATCACAGCCAATCAAATTACAGAATTTTGATGATCGCAAGCAAAACAACCATGATGGAAAGTCGTTTTGATTGGCCAATATGATACAATCGAATGTAGATCGTTACATGAATTATTTATATTAGTTCTATATGAAGCGTAATCGCTCATATGACAAGTGGCACCTAAGCAGTTAGCAGATTTAATCAGATATAATCAAATTTCCGCATATTTACTAATAAATAAATAGTTAAGTAGGCATGTAAAACTTTTTTTAAAGTTTTTTTTTTTGGTTTTTTTTTCAAAGTGTTATAAGATCCAAGGAATTGTAAGAAATATCCGAATAACACTTAATTTGTAAAAAATATAAAATTTTCACTATGTGTATCGTATAGAGCTTACAAGTGTGAAAAACTGTTTAAGCGATAGTTAATTTGCTGAGGATAATTCTTGCTGGTTGCAGGTAATGTTACTTTGAATTCCGTTATGATAGATATGATGGGTATTTTTTAATATTTTTTTTAATATTATTATATGAGTTAGATATATTGTATATTAAATCAAATTTTTGTATAGTTAGAATATATAACTAGAATATATATGTTGTGGGAACAGAATTATAGTGAGTTTAGAATCCACTTAATTCTGAATACATATGGGTTGTAAAAGAATTTCAAAACATGTGCGCGTTGATAAAGAATTCACATTCAACCTAAACAAAATAAAGAAATTTATAAATCAATTTTCGAATTAAGTTATTTTAAATTTAAGTGATTTTAAGATATTTCATACTACGTATGCTTTATTTAAAAAATAATGTATTTTATTAAGTTGGTAGCACAAGATTTATTTTTTTTAATCAGCAACTTTTCTGGCAACTCAAGCGAATAATATAATGTCTTTAAAATACAAAAATATTAAAAAATTCTAGTAATACTAGTTGTTACAGGCGTGAATATTGCTTACATAAATTATTATATTATCTTAATACAATTTGAAATTTACAAATTTTAATTTCAACATGCAGTACAGTACAATACTTATATTGTCTATCCCTAATCCATATTCGATTCAATATCTAACATTAAAAAAAAGTTATTAAAAAAAATTAAAAATCATCTTATCTATACTATAGAATTATTCAATCACTTTTAATTACCACCCAAACGCTTTCTACTATATTTGTTCTATTTATATTACTAGTTCACAAATTAAATATTATTCGGGATATTTCTTATTACCTAAATCGAGTACAAGTTTCAAGACTACATTAGCCATAGGAATAAAACTTTGAAACCCCCCAAAAAAAACTTCAAAAAAAGTCTTACGAGCCTACTTAACTATTTACTATTTAGTTATTAGTGAATATGTGGTATTAGCAAAAGTCCTTGGGGAATCTGATTATATCTGATTAAATCTGCCAACTACTAGTAAAGTGAAAGACCAACGTATTCTGAAAATTATTTAATCGTAGGTGGCATGCTCAGCCACTTGTCATATGAGCGATTACGCTTTCATATAGAAAGTACTTTAAAACTAATATAAATAATTTGTGTAATGATCTACATTCAATTGTTTTATGTTAAACGATGCTCGTAAAACCTAAAAACAGGGAACGTCTAAAGCAGAGTAGATTCTTATAATATATATTTTAGGGAATTAACTTTAGGGTTAGGGTCATAATAGATTAAAGCTAGATAGGTTTTAGGTATTATATATTGCCTTCCTGACATTTTTAATCAATCCACCAAGGTAGGTTTAGACTACTGTTTTTTGTATTTTTCAGGTTTTTCGCTTTTTGCTTCGCCAAAGATCATCAAAATTTGATTGGTAACATGCATGTAATACTGCTCCGCTTTAGACGACCCTCTAAAAATGGCAATCTAAAGATTTCTCTGATTGGTAGATCACATAAATTGAATATCACATTATGATTGGCCACTTTACAGTTATTTGTTATAACCGAATAACTAAGTTATTTGCTTTGTGATTTTAAGCGCTGAAGGTACTTAAAATTTGACCAGTCAAATCATATAGCAAATAATGGTAAGGTACAATAGTGTTCTAATGCTTGTAAAGTGTGATGGCGCTTTACTAGTATTAGAACACTGTTGTACCGTAGTTATGAGTACTTCGTGCTTGAATAACTGGATTTTGTTGGTTTTGCATACCAACTGTTGAGATTTTAAATTTTTATGCATGTGATTGTCCAGATATATTTTAAATACGGAACGGATTTACATAAAAATCATAAAATTTCAAATGCCGCAAAATCCAACAATAGAAAATGCTGTATAGTTAATTTTATTAAAAACCATGTACACGCAATAAACGATAACTTAATAATTAGAAGTAAACTAAAAAAATGGTTCAATACGATTTAATTTAGATAAAAAATTATAATATATCTATCACTATATAAAACAATAAATGAAAATTTTTCACTAAACAGAACTATAATATCCTCAATATATAATACTATAAAGCTATTTTAAATAAATCACGAATGAATATAATTGCGTCCTTAAATAATATAAAAAAACAATTCTGGAACTGGTTAATTTTCAAGATCCCGAAATATAAAACTACTTACTAAATGTTTCTTTATACCTAACTAAAGCTTCGAATGTCATAATCTATTTTAATATTATTGTAAAGTTACTATATATATATTAAAGCTTTTTTTTCAAATAGTTGCGCTTTGAGTTAATTTTTTTTTTTTTTTTTTTTTTAAATGTTAAAGGTGAGACCTTGCTTTTATCTTTATTAAATTTAATAGAAACTTTTTACAATACTGAAAGAAATTTCATTTTTTTTAAATCTAATGCTAAGAATAAAAACTCAGACATATATCCAAGTAAACCTAAATACTTATCTGCGGCCTAAACCTACCAGAGTGGCCAAGGCTCACCTATATTTGTGTATATGTAAGAATATCTGATGAAGGTGTAGAGAATTTGATCCATTTATATAACCAAGTTTCAATTTTTTGTAGTGAAATATCAAAGATATGATTATGACTATTTTGTATATTTTTTGAAAAGTTGGATATAGAAAATGTACTAGAAAGAGAAGATGAAGCTTGGGAGTATAATGCTTGATTTTGGGATCTAGAAATGCAGTATGGAATCCAAATATTTGTATAAATTTGCTGATTGATGTGAAGTAAGAGTGTAATAGTGAGAGAGCAGGCAGATTTAGAAGATGTGGTAAGTTCATATAGAGTAGAGATAATATCCAAAGGTATCAAACCAGATAAAGTAGAAAGCAAAGAAGGTTGGTTGGGAAGTTGATGAATTTGAAAGCTATTCAAGTTCATAATTTGAGTGTATAGATTCTCAGTAGCTAAATTAGTGATTTCAAGTTTGTTAGGACTTAGTATATGAGCTATGGAATCTTTTATAAGTTGGAATAAAGGTTCAGAGGTAGAACAAATAATCTAGTGTAAGGGTTCACTTACTTGTTGGCAGAGGTGACAGGTATTAGGGTAAGATGGATTTCTTCGATGAAGAATATGTGGAGCAGGGAGATCATCTAAAAGTATTTTAATTCTAAAAGATTTGAGTGTTGAAGAGTAAAAACTATGTGAATAGTTTGAAATTTTTTGGTTATTATTAATATATAACCAGGTAGCATTCCAGTTAATATATTGTGATATTGGTAGCCATTGTTGAAAACGATTTTGAGAGGACCAGAGAGCAAGTATATGTGCATGGCAAATAGTTCTAACACAGCGACGGATAGGAAGTTCAATAGAAAAGTTATCAACAGAAAGAGTAAAATTGTGATTGTAAATGTTCTGTGAATCAAAAAGAAGGTATGGGGCAGTTTGATGACAGCGAGCTAGTTGATCAGCTTTGTTATTGAATTCATCATCTTGGTGTGCAATAACTTTATAAAAAGTAATATTAAGATTGTATGATCTAATAAAGTTTAATAAAGTATTCCAGATAGGCCAATAAGGTATATTAAAGTGTTTAGAGAGAGGCATAGTATGAATTAAGCTACTGTATTTGGATATTATAGATTGGGAATCTGTAAAGATTTGTATAGAACATTTTTTAGGTGCAGTACTAATAGCTGATAAAACTGCTACTAGCTCAGCTTTAAAAGAACATGGCCAAAATTTAATTTGTGATTGGAAAGTATGTAAAATGTTCTGGTTATGCAATTGTATCCAGCCAATACCCATAGAGCACTGAGAATTGCCCAGATCAATAACAGAACCATCAGTATAAAATGTTAATTCTGTTAGATGACTATTGTAATGGCAAATTGATTGCAAGGTATCAAGTGCAGGGCTAGAGTGAAAGAAAGAAGGTATTTGTGCTGTTGGTATAAGAAGATTTGGTAATATTGGAATACTTGTTGGATTTCTTGCTGCAGTTGAAAAAATAAGGTCAAGGTAGTTGGCATTTAGGTTTACAGATTTGTCAGGATTAAGTCTTCCAAAAAATTTGGTGGCATGGCTTGTTGGAATAAGAATAGTACATTTGATTGCAATAATGTTGCACTTTGAGTTAATTAGGAGCTTCAATATATATATTTATTATACATTCCTAATTTCCTAGCTTAAAAAACGTCTCTGAATGAAGTGTACCTAAAGTGAGTGAATCACAGAGATACACAAGATACTTAAAGCTTCGTTTGCGAAGAGTCTTATAAACACGCTTACTCTAAACTATATAAATTCAATTTTATAAAATTGACCAATCACGAGAAAGTCCCCTATATGGTACATCACGAAACGGATACAGAAGGAAGACCTAAACAACTTAGCTACTGCAGGCAACTGACACGCTTGTCAAAAGTCTTTACGCAATTATCAAATGCCAAGAAAATAAAGAAAGCTAATAGCCTTTTTTGACTACTCTTCAGGTCTGTATTTATGTCTTCCTGAACCTTTATGTCCTCTACAACTTTTAGTTAAGCTTTTAGCTATCTGCGACTTTTAGTCATCCAAAACTCCTAGTTACCGCAACTTTTAGTTGTGAAGAGCTTTAGTTATCCAAACTTTAGTTATCCAAGCTTTTAGATATCCGTGACTTTTAGTCATATCTGAAACTTTTAGTTATCTGCAACTTTTAGTTGTGTAGAACTTTTAGTTGTAGTTGTCCAGAATTAGTTATCCGCAGTTTCTATAATGACTATTCAACCAATAACACTAATAATTTTTTTTTATTTCAAAACAATAAGATTTTGCAAATGTGAAACGCATGCTTCGCCAAAAAATGAGTGATAAAACGGGAAATTACATACAATTTTCATCTTGCGCCGATATACGAATTGGTTCCGTTTCTATAGCTAGTCCAGTTGATAAACAAAAACAAAAAAAAAGAATTGTCAATTTCGAACAAGGTTAGCAAAAAGTTTTTTTGGTAAAAATGTCAGCTTGAATTTTATAGTGAGCATTTTTTAATAGCTTCTTACTATATCTACAGGATAATGACTTAGTTAAGAAGGTGTTATAGAATGCATTCCTATATTAAGAACTTGTTAACACGAATTCCTATCTACTTGTTATGCTAATAGGCTAAAGCTACTGGTGATAAATAAAACGTAGAGGACAATTATTCAGCTGATCCATTCATTAGCAATACTAGAGTCGAAGAATCTACAAGTTCAAGATTACATTCGAAAAATTCGTCATCATCATCAAATTCACAACAAATTAATGCAGGGTCTAGTAGAGATGCTAATAACCTTGAGAATGATAGACCATGTACACCGCCTGATCAAATACACTCTATTTCGAGGAACCAAAACTTACTTAGACGATTAAGAGAAGAGAAACTACAAATGAAATCAGAAATGTAGATAAACATGTCTACTAAATTTAATTTGTACCAATATTATATGCTAGCTGTCTAACTAATTTCCTCTATTTTTATTATTAGGAAACCAATTCATTCGAATATTATTAACACTACTAATAAATACTTGATGGAAAGATTACAACTTAATTGTGATTATCATTTGGAACCTTTCATTAATAATACGACCAAATTTATTGATGAACTAATTGAAAATGTAGGATTCAAGGACTTTTACGAGTAATTCTCTTTTTTTTCAGGTTGATTTATTTATTTCTGTCCTTTTAGAGTAATACTCGCAGTGATCTCCGTAAGAAACTCCAAGTCCCATTTGTATTATCAGAGAAAACCTATTCATTCAACAAACATTATGAAATAAGCTAGGCTTATCGATTTGCCGACAAATTGTGGGTTTAATGTGCTATTTTGGATAGCATTTTACACTTTCTGCGTTAAATATTTACATAAGATCTAATTTCGGACCTCACAAAAATTTACTTTGTCTTCTTTTTATCCTCATCACTAGGTTATCTTTGTTTGAAGCACCACACAATCCACTTCTCGATAGAAATTTCGAAGGTTGGATCAATTGCCACCTTTTGGCACTATTAATCGATGATTGTTTCCTAACTTGTGATGAAATCCAAGTTCATCAGTAAATATGCAATTTTCTGTTAATTTCTTACTCTTAGACTAGCGCTCTATTCTAATTCTTTATTTTTCCATTTTTAGCTGTAAAAAAATGTCTCTTGCTTCAATTATGCGCAAAAATATACCAAGAGAGGAGTCAGAAAAGAAGAGACTGGGCCACAAAATCGATATAATTTTTCGCATAGATGATATGGTGTATTTTGGTGCAGAAACTTTCACTAATGAAGATCGCCATAATGCAAAGCCAATTTCTTACAAGTACAAACTATTTAGAGAAATGAAAGATCAGTTAGATCGGTTATTAAAAAAATTGAAATTCACAAAAGAAACAATTAGAAAGGTGAAGACTATTGCTACGCATGGAATGATCCATGGAGGTAATTATGGAATTCTAAAGAAAAATTCTTGTATCAAATGTTTTATTATTATGAAAGTTAAACCCCATTTTATATAATCAAAAAGGTTTCAATGGAACAATGTACACCATGTATTATAATGTTGATCTCAGATATTATTTTGTGTATAAGTTGTACCAATATCGAATTGGAACAACATTGAGCAGTGTCCCGAAAGCCTCGTTGCTCTAAAGTAGAGGTTGTACCCGAAATAAATTTCAAATTCCGGATAACCTTCCCTTTTACCAGATTATTACCTGGTCACAAACCGGATTGTTTTAAAAAATCCAGGTTACCCAGGTGACCCGGTTGACCTGGTTTGTTTGATTGGCTAATGCAAAATTGAGGTAGCTCTTAATGGTATGTAATTTTTTTAGAGGTTGTACTCGTTAAAAAATTTAAGCTCCGGGTTACTCACCCGTTTACAATATTATAAGCTGGGTCATCTTAATAATCCAAGTAACCCAGTTTTTTTGATTGGTTGATGCAAAATCATAAATTCTCTTATATGCATTTTTTTTAAAAAAACTATGTATAATGATAATGGTAACTGATAAATTTATTTAATTTTTATGTATAAAATTTAATATATAAGTTTAACCGGCCTAAAAATCATTCGGCAAATTTTACAGGTGCCCCTAGAATCATGATAATAGCTTTAACATAATCAGTTTATTTTCTAATTGCTAGAGGTTTTCGTAAAATATACTGGGTTTAAATAATAATATTTAAAATGACCTCACTCCCAACGGACATACGTACTGTATATACGTTTGTACGTCACATTATCATGCTTATGGATAATTAATCCGGGTCACCCGGTTAATGATAGCTATAACCCGGTTGACAGGTGTTAACCGGATTACCTGAGTAACACTTATACGGGTACAAGCTCTACTCTAAAGGGTGTGTTGCAATTAAAGGTATGTTTTCTAGATGTTTTCAATTTGCCAATTAAATTTTCTAATTATTTCTTTCTAATGATTATAGAATGACATAATTAAAGTCCTTGATGTTGTCAAGGAAGTAAAAAAAAATTGCCATACGAACAAATTCAAAAGAGTTATTTGCAATTGAAAACCTTCCAGAAACAACGTCAGCTCCAAAAAAGTAGTATAGTTTGATATAATAACATAGTTGATTTGTAGTAGATTTTTACTTTTATATCTTTTTAATCATTGTTATTGCATTTGTAAACTATATAAAAAAAATAAAGTTTCATTTGCATTTAGACCATGAAATATTAATCAATTGGTTTTCATAACCCGGCTGGGTCAAAATTTGAAAACCTCGAAAAAATTTTTTATATGTTTAATAACCGGGTTGGATTTTAAGAAAAATTATATATAAATTTTGTAAAATTTTTTATATAAAATTTTTTTACTGCTATTTTCATAATTCCTGGAATACCTGATAAAAATTGACCGAATGATGTTTTGGCCGATTCGATTAAGTTTATGATTTCAGCATGATCCGTATAATATCTGTAACTATTCATACCAAAAAAAAACTCTATTTAAGTCGAATATTCACATTACTCAAGATATGACTTTTCAAAGTCTACTTGATTATATATTTTCTAAAGGTCCGCCAGTTGGAAAGCGATTTGTTATTAAATTATCATTAGATCTTGATGGTAAAAATTATTTACCCAAGCAAATTATAAGTAAACTATTTGTAGATGAACATGTTAATATTTAAATAGATTTGGAGGATATTGATATAAAATTCGACGAATTATTTGATTAATTATTATGTATTTATTTAAATAATGTATTGCATTTACCTGTATAAATAAAAAACAGGAAGTATCTTAATTTGATAAAAGAATTAATAATGTCATACAATATATATATTATTTACCAATCGCATAAAGGGGGACGGATATATACTAACAATAAAATTAAACAATTACTGCTTCAAATAATTCTTATAGCAAAAATATTACTATTGTATATATCCTGAATACTTATAACATGCACATGCTAATTGTTTACTGATTGTCATACAAACTAGATCTAAAGCCCAAATTTTATTTTGGCGCAAATAAACAGCTCTAATAAACGATTTCAGCAAAATGGTAGCATTGAAGATGTAATATATTAAAGCAACATAGCCTGAATTGCTTCTACTAGTGATTTCATCGTTCATAAAGTTTAGCCTACACTTTTTGTAAAAATAAAGTTTCGTCAAGGTTCCAACATTTCACCAAGATTTTGAAGTTTTGCCAAGGAGATTTCATCTTTTACCATTTTGAAAATAGGTTTCACCTAACAACGCTAATCTACATATCAAATAGCAAATGAAATTAGTGATTATATCATCATATACAATACTTGTACAACAGAAAGTTGTAACAATCATTGAATATCAATAATGTGAACAAGCCATAACTGGTACAGAAGCACAGGTATGCCATGGAACAGTCTTCTATGGTGGGTCAAAATGTGTTGGCCAAACACGCTTATCATAAGGTACAGGACACGTGGCTTATTTACATCAAAGAAAAAAATTTTAATAGTAAAAAAAAATTCAGTAAGTTATCGTTTCCAACCCATGTAAATTTTTTATTTTTTACTATTAGAGTCGTTGTTCAAGCGCTTCATATTTTTTGTTATTGATCTTTGTTATCAATATTAGTGTCCTATTGTTATTATAATTATATTTAATATGGAACTCTTTCCTGTAGATCACTAAACAAATTCAGAGCTTAGAGAAACAACACAAAATACATAGAAAAACAAACAATGCTTGCTTATTTATAGGCCTTGGGGCCTAATTTAATACCTAAACCATCGTTTCTGTTTATTTGCCGTTCAAAATAACTAAAAGAAAGGGAGATAGCCTTTTCACCACACCTCGTGTGTTCTCGCACTTCTTTACGATGGCTTCAGGCCAACGACCAACAGAAAATCCTATAAAAGACATTCAACAAACTTCCTTAACTTCGTTTGACGAGATCCATGCTAACGTCAAAGAGGCGATAGATGCACCTACGGGTCCTTTTGCTAAACGTGCCAAGACCCAATTCTCCCAAACCACCCCTTCCACTCCCAAATTTTTGCTCAAAAGTGGCGATTCTAGTTTACTCCCGATAAATCCATCAATGACATCACTGCACCAAAACACAACAACAAGCGTGGGAAATTTGATGATCATGCAGACCGATTCAATTCCCACGCTACCCAATGTAAACACTCTGGACCAGTTGCCTGGGAATATTCCCATACTCGATCATGCCGAACCACCCACCAACCCCAATTCATGGGCCGATCCACCTGAACAACAAAATCAACAGATTCTCCCCAACTCGCTAACCAATCTGATCGACCCAGACGCCATAGAGACTGAATCTAATGCCACCATTGAACCCGATGTACCCCGGAAACTCTACAGCCGAGCACATGCCCCGACCAAAAGGATCAAAAGAACTACCACAGATTGGATTACAGAAACCTTAAAGATTATAGCTAAACGTCGTAATCTCACATTTGATAGCAACTCATGGAATTATGAAACGATCATTGAGGCCTTTGACTCACCTGAAAAATTAGAACAATTTCTGTCACACAAACTACACTCAATACCCACTCGATTCAACATCCTGACTGCTATTAACCAAAAGACCCAATACATGGACACCACCTTCTTTAAATCATTTACTAGAGACAAAAATGTAGCACCAGCACACCAAAAAGAATTTGATTCACTATTCGAAATGGCACTAGAGAAATTTTGATGGCACAATAATGTACGATTTGTCAACAAAGTAACCCCCAACAGATTTACGAGAAATTGAGAATTAAATTAGCAGTCGACTACTTATGCAACCTCGACTTCTTATTGCTCAGATCCCATGACTGAGCTAGACACATCTACTACTGTTTAAACTTGGCAAAAATCTCATTTAAACTTACATTTGAACAAACCTGTACTTGCCTTTATTCATCACATGAGGACCTGCTGTTACCACTTCCAACTCACCCCCAAGATATAGATGAGGAAATACTCGCCGCACTACCATACTCACTTCCATTAGTAGATAGAAGCAAACACCAAAGCCATCCTAGCATCCCTACGCAAGGTATACAAGTTCGAACAACTCCCAGAGACCTACTTCGAATAATCCATCATACCGTTACCTTACGATAACGAAGAACTACACTCCTCGGTCCGTAACCTGTTTCCTATCACCGAATGGGCAACGCTCAAATGCCTAGGAGAATACCGCCAAAAATTAAAAGTATACTACAGTTTCGAACGGATCTATGCAGAATTTTTCCAACTTCCTGCAGAAAAAGAAAAACTACCTACAACTATACAGGCACTGAACTCCGCGGTCAGACATTTTTTTCCATGTGACCCCAAAGACAACATTGAACTACGTAACTTGGTCAAAGAATTGAGGGAACACTACTCCTTCAAACGCATTCCCAATGACTTCTTCATACAAAAACCAAACTTGCCTGCAGACCCATACCGAGTCAAACCGCAGCTAAAATACACCTTCTCGATCACTGATGATGGATTAGCCAAAGAATTCATCAAAGAGATCGAAGGAAATTACAAATTCAACTGGCCTATCCCATTACACTCCATGTCTGCGAACCCAACAGATTTACCCAACCTACCTAAAGACCACAACCTGGTCGACAAAGACAAAGTGAATTTAACCATTTCAATAAGGTCCTCAAAGTCACTGGTCGAAACCTCCAGACAACTACGCTCACACTACTACTTTTACCGTATACCAAAAAGTTGGATTGAAATTATAGACAACATAGACGGAAGACCCAACCTACCAACTGACTTAGAAAATGCAATTGTGGCCATCGCCCAAATTGAAGAATGCAAATATTTACAACTCCCTATCAGGGAATACAATGATATCCTACCTACGATTGAAACCTTGCGCAAACACTTCCGCTTCCACAGCTTCCCAACGTCATTCATCCATGTACCAGATCTCCTACCACCAAGCTGAAAATGTTCAATAACTACTCACCATCCAAATGAGCACAACTACTACTTACAGAAAATCTCCTTCTCCCATACACCCTACCTCCGATTTACAACAAACTCTGCAACCATCTTCCTTAAATACATACCCTCCTCCTATAAGTGACGAGAACATAAACTGTACACTATCCATAACAAATCCACAGCCCGAAAAACTCCTCTCACAATCTATTAACACTGGACTCAACATTGCCACCCACAATATACGAGGCCTTTCTAGGCTAGAAAAAGCACAAAGCTGGATAGATTACTGCATAGAGGCCAACCTTCATATAATCTCGTTAACTGAAACAAAATTAACCGGCTTAAGAGCCAATAATTTGACTAACCCAATATATCTCTTTTATACTTCCAACTATGTAAACAACTCACAACCTCACTCAGGACCTGGTCTGGGTACAGCGCTTATGGTCCACAATCAACTCCAACCTTATGTCCATGATATCAAAACCCTACCAGGCACTGCAATTTATGTCGACTTCTTCTTCCCAAATAACAAAACTCGTATAATCTCGACCTACTTGCCATCTAGCACCAGCCACCCTCAACTTAACAAACGAACTCAAGAAAAAGTATTCACTTGGTTCCTGGAAGCGAAAAACAAGAACTGGAACACGATCCTCCTTGGCGACCTAAATGCCAAACAGTTCAGGGACAAGAAATTTCCACTCTTTAATAACCTTAATGCAATACACGCAATCAGCCTACTATCCTTCTACAACATTACAGAACCCACTTAGGTAGGACCAAATACCTCCAGCCAGATTGATGACATTTGGTTCAATGCAGATATAATTCAGAACATAGATGAACCAACCATTACTGCTGCTAACTATATATTTGATAGTGATCACAAAATTATTTTCGCAATCTGGCATATAGAAATTTGCGAAACAAAAAGAAAAAATGAAAAATTTACCAATATAATAAAATGACAAAGGAAGACTGGAAAAACTTTTCTGTCAAAACTGACTTATTACTTTCACAAGCCTTACTCGTAGAAGACCTAACTTGGGATACCCAACAATTAAACAAGAACTGGAATATTTGGTCATCAACAATCAAAAGGATGCTCAACAAACACGTTCCATATACTTATACTAGGCAGAAGAAGTTCTTTGCCCTATCACTAAAAGCAACCAACCTACATCTAGCACTGAAGTCCATGAACAAATGTTTACGTTTACTAACCACTGAATCCTCCAACTGCTGCCTGAAAACTTGTAATAAATTCCTACATACCGCATCTACCCTCGCTGAGTTGGAAATCACCCCTATTACTCAATTAGACCTAGATTCCCCATCGACAACTATTCCCAAATTAAAACAAATCCATCATACAATTTGGACCGCCCGTAATCTGGAAAAATCGCAAGAGCAAAGCAAAAAAATCAACTACTATATCAACAGACATTATAATGACTACAAAAAAAATACGACCAGAATGCTTGACAGCATCCTGAAACAAAGACCAGAACCAGTGCGCACAGACAAAATAATCCTCCCTAATTGAATCCTAATCGACAAAGCTGAAATAAAAATACATGTCAGATCACACTTCAAAACTTGGACAGAATCAAATCCACAAAACTCGCAATGGGAGAAGGACTGGGAAGAAGCCTACTCACCCATAACTGAGATTGACCCCTCAATCTACGACACCCTAACGAATACCATTACACTTGATGAATTAAAAGAAACCATAAACAATGCTCCCAAAAATAAAGCAACTGGACCGCTAGCTATTTCTAATGAAATTCTACAACAACTCTCTGACCTAACACTATCCCCTCTACTAAAAATCTTTAACAGCTGCATACATCTAAAACAGGTACCACAACAATGGCTAAAAGCGAATATCTGGCCAATACCAAAAAAACCAGAGTACAAATACAATCTCAGCACCACACGACCCATCACGTTAATCGATCATACCCAGAAATTCTTCACAAAAATCTTAACTACCAGATTAACTTCAACCATAATAAGGCGCGAGATACTCTCTCTGATGAACTTTGTAGCCTTTCCTCATCAATCTACGCTAACACCGGTTTCACAATTGACACAAATTCTTGAGGATGCCTCCATCAATCAAAAGGAAATTTGGGCACTTTCACAGGACATATCAAAAGCTTTCGACTCAGTCCACATCGACACACTAGCCAAAGTACTTCGCCAAATAAAAGTCCCGGAAACAATAATCGATCTCCTAGTCTACATACTATCCAACTGAACCAACCAAGTTATTACTGATCTCGGTTTTACAGATCCTTACCCAGTAATGGATGGAATTGATCAGGAAGAAACCTTCTTCCCCTTGCTATAGAAAATATATTATAATCCTCTCATTTCAACTATACACAAGAAATTTACTGATTATTCCAGTATCATCCAGACTAACCCACCTAAACTAATCAACTCATCAGTAATGGCATACATGAATGACTCTCTCTGGCTCACCTCTAATAAACAAACCCTCACAGAAATTTTAGATCTTGCAACCAGCTTTTACAAACTGAACAACATAAAAGTTAATCCTTCCAAATCCTTCTTAATTACTAACTCCACGCTTTCCCCACAATCCGTCTGCTTTGACAGCACAACAATCACCGCTCTCCCTAAAAACATCCCTCTCAAATACCTGGGCGCCTGGTATACGACCAACAAGACCCCTAATCATGTCCAAAAACTTATAATATCAGAGATCAAAACTAACCTAAGAAAACTGCATTATGCTAAAATAACCGAAAAACAAGCCACCTACATCTACAACCACGTCATCATACCCAGATTTCAATACCATATCCTCTCCTCTTATCTAAACCCTTCACAACTTACCTCCATCAATAAAACAATAACAAAAACCATCAGATCGAAAGCGAGAATAGCCAGAGGTGTACCCAACTACTTCCTGAATTGCGATGCAATATATGCTGTGACCAACATAGAACAAGCGCAACTAACTACTCTCATAACAAACCTACAGCATGGTCTAAACCATCACAGCTTTGATAACTCATATATAAAAACCCGTATCCAACAAATACAAAATGCTGCAAATACAGATAAATCAATCTTAGAGGAACTGCCAGCCCTCACACACCGAGAATACCTAACTCACATCAGTCAATCCATAATAGCAATCCACAAGCTAAACCTAAAATTTACTTGACCACTTAACAACTGGCCTATACCCACCACACTTCGTAGAACCTCCCTCAACTCACTCATACTTACACACCCTAAATGCACCCATCTAAAAGAAATGCTAAATCATCATAATATAAATTGCACAGAACAATTTCTCGATTCGACAAATAACAACTTACTTGATTGGACGACCTTCAACCACAACATCAGGAAAATACCTTGTGGAAGAACACCAAAGTGGTTCCATCTAATGCAAGACCTAACTACTTCCTCCGCAACACCTACCTTAAACATAAATAACTTAAACCCTTTTTTAACCCCTCCTTGGTTACCAAAAAAGAAAGGATGGGTTCTAACCCACAACAGTGAAATAGCCAAAATATTTAACCCAAATCAAAAAACAATATACGGCAAACACTTCCTATACCAAGGAAACCAAATATTAAACGCTTGCCGTGGGATGTTCACTCCCAAACAGGAGCTTATGACACCGATCTTGCTATTTACTATTAGACAAAGAAAACATCCATAATCTACAAGTCGATTGTAAACTCACAATACATGCAAACATAAAAGATATCAAGCGATCACTACAACAATTAAATCGAAAGAAAACAACAATAACCAATACACGACTCACTAGAATACAAAGACCCCTTATGGCATTCGATGAACCACCAATAGAAATATGGGAAACACTTGTATCTACCAATTTTAAGAAAAAAAACCTAACACTATATCTCATTTCAAAAAAATTTCAATCGCCTAATCAACAAAAAATTATCGCCACTGGTTGAATCGGAACAGATGGGCCTATAATAAGCTGCTACAAAAACATCTGGCCCTCGAAAATTACTACTCTCCTAACCTTACTAACCTTTATTGTTTCTACTATCCACAATCAAGCAAAACTAGAAATAATCACTAATAACTCCTCCCTACATACCACTATAACACAAGTCACTGATACCCACTTCCTACAACATTTACGACTAGATCAAACACAATGGCCTCTCCTACTGCGCATGACCGCAGCAATAATTGGCGAAAGAAAAATCAACACCATATACAACAAGGAATTAACTATAATCGATCCTCTCTCTCCACACCAACTCAATACAACCCCACAGAACTTCTTATACAACCACTATACACCTCTCTTAAATGACATTACTATCACTCACTCATTAAAATCAACAATCAAACTTATACACCAAACTACCAACCTTATACGATGGCATAATCAACAAAGAATAAATCTATGGGAAAACCACCTAGATGACATCGACTAGGATGCCACCCTAGCAACTATATCATACAACGATAAACCAAAAGCGCTATATACTAACCCTGCACTATCCAACTTGAAGAACTTCAAAGTGAAACTGCTCGCGGAAGAATTACCTACTTCACTCCTCTTACACCTTCGTAACCCTAAAAACTACCCAAACTACCTATGCCCAAAATGCTACTCAGGACCTGTAGACTACTCCCATCTACTAACCTGCATCTCTAACCCCTTCAACTTCAAAACAGAACTCAGAAGAATCTTAATTGAAACCGCAAGAAAAGAAGAAAAACCATTGAAAAACCCTGAAACCTTCGTCCAATCCTACCTCGAACTACATATCTCAAAGAAAATTCCGTTTGGGATAATCACAAGAAGAACACTAGCCCCTTTTGCTTCCCTATATTTGAAGAACAAACTAACACCTCTACTCCACCACAACATCGCTGAATTCATCTATAAGAAAATATGGATTCCTTCTCGCATGTCTCGACACACAGAAGTAGTCCCTCCTCCCCCTCCACTTCCATCTCCAACGATGCTGAAAACACTCCCACCAACCCCAAAACGTATAAATACTGCAATAGATAAACTTATTGCCACAAACAATCTTCGTCCAAACTACATACTCAAAATCTAGAGGTCTACGACTATTCTAGTAAAGAATTAGGTCGAGAGTAAAGTAGCTCTTACCTCTACTTCATAATAGATTAGTATATTCCTACATGTAACAAATATATGTATAATTTATAAATCTAATAAAGTATTAGAGGATAGACCTCTCTTTAAAAAAAAAAAATATATATATATATAATTATATTTAATTTTTTTATTTTTTTTATTATACTAAATCCAGGCAATTGAGCACCATTACAATTTTTAGTAAATCACAATAAGAGACATTAAGAGTGATGCTTGAACAAATCTCAATAAGACTGTTATACGTCGAAATAAAATCTTTGTGGATTCCAAATCGCTGCAATGGAATTCTAAATTGACTCGAATTCAAATTCAATTTAGTGTGTGGATTCAATATTGATTCAAAATTAATAATCATCATCTAATCAATAAAAAAAATTTTTTTTATTTAAAGTAATAAAAAAAAAACATTTGCTCCTTATTACATTTTTTTTTTTTTTTTAAAAAAAAGATCTATTGCAAGAATATCTTGAAATGAAAGTTTCTTACAGATTTCTCGATAGTCAAAATCTATTAAACGACGATTGTAAGACTTTGATTATATGAGAAGATTATGAATTTTGTATTAAGGTTTAACAAGATTCATTAAATACAACCATTAGATCTTTATTGGGGCAGAAAGTATTTAGTTTGCGAAATCTTGAAACATTGACGAGTCCCGTTATTGAATTGGATGTAGGCGAGTGAATTTAAAGTTTCGCTTCAACTTAAGTGCATTTAAAACCTACTTAAGTGAATTCCAAATTTAACAAGATTTTATTTCCTGTACAATAATATCACTATTACTAGCTATCACTAGAAGACCGCATCGAAAGAGATGATTGAGTACGTCATTAATTTCATAGTGGTTACGTATTACTTCATAGAAATTTATTTCAAAGACGTCTTGTTTTCAAAGACAATCAATTCATAGACAAGTTATAGACAGTTCATTTCAAATACCTGATCTACTGAATCGTCTTGTTTAGACGATTCTAACAAACCCAAAATCACAAAAACAGGATCTCGAGATGATTGAGATTTTATATCAGTTTAGATATTTATCTTAAATATCGCAAAACCTCAATTATCTCGTGATCCAGTGATTAGATTTTTGTGATTTTGTATCGTCTAATCAAAACGATCATTAAATCATTCAAAACAACTATTAGCAAGGTATCAGGTGAAAATGATAGGAGAAGCATAGACCAGAGGGTTTAAATAGGCAATTCCCGTAGTCGGGTTGTAGGTATGGCAGAACCTTAGGGCAGACTACTTAAACTAGGCACCAAAAATGCACGTGACATCATCTATGAAACAAATGTCAGAAATCTTTAATAAAGTGGCTGCCCAAGCAGAACGCCTTAACACAAAAAAAAAAAAAAAACCAGTAAATCAGGAGTTGTTTGCTGTTAATATTTGAAATAAACTGTATATGTAACCCACGAATTTATATAGTCGGTTTTCATTAAAATGTATCAAAATTTAGTGAAACACCACGCGGAGTTTTTTTTTTTTTGTTAGAAACTTTTTAAGCTTTTATTATATTATCTTATAGCATTACCGGGCATTTTTTATATATACCAGAAAACTTGCTTTTTAAATAGTTTTGATAAAATGTTCTAAGTCTATTTCGTATCAAACTATCAAACACAACACACGCTCTAATACTTGCCATTCCGACAATCACTCGCTAGGATGGCATGTCATTATGTCCAATTTGGTTCAATTTTTTTTGGACATATGTCAAATTGAAAAATGGACATATGTCCAAAAAAAATTGAAACCAATTGGACATAGTGACGTGCCATCCCTGATCACTCGTGTTGATTAGTACCAGTATATGCGATCCAGATGTTTCACAACAATTGGCAATTGATGACTACATTACATATCTTGTCGGTCTCCAAGAATTACTAACTTCCATATGAACTGCCATGTTTTTATTCTATCGATCAAATGTTTTAAAACATCATAAGCTAAAGGTCATATTTTATCCTAAAATCATGATTGATTAGTTCTGTTTACCGGTAATTCAATATAGCACTTAGGAGTTCTGGGCCTTGAATGCAATGATTCACGTGCTCTTGTATAATTGTCTCTACAACTAACAATTTTTCATATACCAAATCCTCCTTGTCGATTTATTAATATTAGCTATCTTATTAAATGGAACCCATTAAATCATATGTTCACGCACATTAATTCTGAGTTGAAAGTAATTGTCATTCTTTATATTTCCACTTGTCCATCCTTTAGTCAGGATCACATGTCTGACACCATGTTTCACTCGTGTTATGTTTATTACAATATGATAGTTTATTCATCAGTAATTTCTGTATGAGATTTTAAAACATTGTAAATAATTTTTATTCTCACAGATTAAGTTAATAAATGAAATTAAATAAATGTCGCGGATCATAATGAAATCGGATTAAAAATGAAATGTGGGTTTCTATTTAACCCTCTAAAACCCACTTATACTGTACTTGTTTAATATAAACACTAAAATTAACCTTAACCATTTAACCCTAAAAAATGCGGTCCAAAAATTTTATTTTTCGGTGGCTTGTCAATTTTTTATACTTCATTTAATCTGATTTCATTTTTAATCCGTCACAATAAATATTCATGAATTCGAATATCATAGTTTAAATACTTAAATTAATAAATATTCTTTAAGCACACTCTCCAAATTATCATGAAAAATAAAATGAAATTAAGTGATATTTAATGAACTTAAATAAATTTACTGTAAATACTTTGATTAATACAGTAATATATGCGAGAGACGAACATGAGAAATATCTAATAAATGCTTCTTATACTTACAGACTAATTAACGAGAATAAAATGATTTTATCCACCTTATTTGGAATTTATATGTCGTTATTCTTATACCCAAAGAATTAAATAGTTTTAAGAACTTTTTAATCTCAAAATGAAAAAGTCAAATATATTAGCGAAAAATTAACAAATAGCTTACTCGTCAATCCGAGAATTATATTTACCTTTTTCGTAATTGTAACAAATAGAGATTTTCCCCTCTGTAATATTCGAAGGTTTTCCCAGATGTAACAAAAACTGGTCCAGAACATTCTTTCTGAATTAACAACATTGGTATTTGAATGCTTTTATGATTATTATTATTATTATTTATTATTTATTATTATTATTATTACAGTATTATTATTTATTTATTTATTATTATTATTATCATTATTATTATTATTTATTTTTTATTTATTTATTTATTTATTTATTTAGTTATTTATTATCATAATGTACTAATAAAAATCGTAGTGATCAAAATTGTAAACTTCGAAAGACTCGGAATAGCGATAGGTTCTACTTAAAGGTCTGCAAGTGCCTGTGCCGGACATCTTGGCACTGTGTCAAAAGCAAGTGTCAGTGCCGTGCCTAGATCCAGTGCGCCCGGCATTTTTTAGGAGACCTGTGCCTCACGTGTCAGACAAAATTTATTAGTATTACGGTTACGATATTGATTAGTCGTATTAGATGTAGGGATAGGAATCGATTTAGTCGATTAAAAATTTATATGTAAAAAATTACTAAGTTTAGTTGTTTTTCGTCGACTAAATCATATAGCCGATTCCTATCCCTAATTAGATTCTACCGTTGTACTTTCCTTTATACCATTCACTATCTAGTTCAGCTTAAAATGATATGATAATTCGATCTAGAATTAATCGGGAATTTGCCTGTAAGGTGTATAAGGTATCCTAATAGCCATCAATATTGATTATGCCGGGAACGTTGCCATGCTCGTGCCCGTGCCTTAAATTTTTTGTTAGACACGGGCACATGCCGGGCATGAACCCTAGTTCTACTGTATGATCTAATACTAAGGTTGTTATCTGATTTAAATACGCCTTTTCCGGTTTCTGAGCAATAATAGGGAAACAAATAAAGTTAATATAATGAGCAGATAAGCTCCCTAATGCGTACTTATGTTATTAATTCATATTTTCTACATCGTCCACACTTTGGTAAAAACTAGAGTTTGGAACCGGTTTATTTTTCATATATTACAGTAAAAACCAATTAAATCCAGGTTTAACATATAGAAAATAAAACCGATTCCAGACTCTAGTAAAAAGCTCCATTCATAGAAATCAAGGTTAGTACATCTTTAAGTTGATCAAACAGGTTATCAAGAACGGACAAATCTAATTAGTATGAAATGGTATTACAGATGGTCTAAGCTCATAATTGCCAATCGAATTACTAAAGCAGACAGACAGACAGGCGGAAATTTTAGCGTACACAAAAAATCTAATGGAGCACTGTCATGTCATTAGTAAAGTTGATCTGCAATCCGAAATACTGTATTCTGATGAATAATTATTTATTTAATTTTTGAAACAGAATGAGTCAAACGGGTGCTATGTTACAAAGGTTGGTAATGCCAGTGCGGCGTCAATGTAGAAAAGATGAACGCAATAATAACGATAATAATGATAATACTGTTATAACGATAATAATGATAGTAACGATAATAATAATGGTAAATAACAGTATATATATATATGCTATTATATATTTAAAATTAATTACACTTTGACCTCGTTAGTATAAATCTATTTTGGGTTAGATAATTGTGAGCGAGATGATTATTTATATAGCCCGAATTTCAATTTATTATTAATAAAGTAGAAAGTTTATATTACTGTATTAATGAAAGCATATTAATAAATTCAAACTCAGATTATAATCCTTTTGTCTCCGAAATAGCCAAGCTAAAATAGATATATATATTTATATAGCAGATAGTAACTATATACTACTGTACGTATTACGCACATTATACTGTATTAATAAGTACTAACAACAAATTTCAATATTATTAATGTATATATCTGATATAGTTAATATGCAAATTTAAAGAAATTAAAAAAATTTTAAATTTTGTATTTTAACGCTTACCGAAGGTGAAATTCATCATTATCTCTCAAAAAAACAACTTTAGTGACTAGTACTACTGTAAGTAAAAATTTACAGCACCCCTTAAAATCTAACTTTAAATTTGCATCCTAACTTTAACTTTAAAATCTTAGTTCAAAAAACATACCTGTGAAATTCACCACAATGATTTTTTAAATTAATTCTTTATATACAGTATATAATTACGATATATATTATACGTAAATATATATATACATTGATATATATATTTAGTTATTATTTTTTTACAAAAAAAATTTATCGAAACAAATTTAAACAAAAATATATATATATATATTTTTAAAAAAAATTTATTTACATAACTTATATACACACATATATATATGTAATATATGTATTGTATATTATTAAATTTATTAAATTACAACCTTTTAAATATATTAATTAAAATATACCATGTCTTTTTATTTTAGCTTAAATAAAAAACTAAGAAAATTTTAAAATACCAATTTTAAAATTTTTTGCCAGTAAATCTACTTATTTTAACATAACATATAATAGATCATATTTATTGTATACAGAATTTGGCCGAAAAATACATTACTGTATATGTATTCAAAGGGATCATATATATAGTATACTATGTTATTTATAATTTTAATTTAGTCTAAATCGTCAGTCCCACAAGGGTACTAACCAATTTTAAAGGCCTGGGAATCCAAGAGATCCTACGTACATTTTATAGATTAGATATCTGATATATAAAAGAACAATTTAGTATTTATAATATTATTTATATAAATACATAATTGATTAAATTGATTAAGTGTTCAATAAAACTCGTACAAAAAAAATTCCAGAGTTGGTTAATTTGAATTAAATGATATAATTCAGGCCGATTATATATTTAAAAAAAATTTAATCCTGGTCATAAACTTGTATCACATATTAGTGTAAAAAGATTATCAATTCCGATTTAGTAAAATAATGCTTCCTCATCTGACGCAACATATGGGGTTAAAGATATCAATTTTTTTATATCCCAGTCATACCGTAAGGATGCATTGTGTCAAAGTATTACTACACCTCAATTAGTATAATTAGTATGCATCCAAATTCTATAAATTTACTGTACGCTTCCAACCATCCAAAAAAGATTAACCTAACATCACGAGTTTACACGTCCTACCTTCCTCTTGACACAAACATTGAACATACATATAAAGTTCATATATACAAATTTTTTTAACAAAGCTTTTTTAATAGCCTGCGTTATAAAGATTTTATCTGAGTGGAACAATTTTTTCGTTTTTTTTTCTGTTAGGAGCCTCAAGATTTAGGCAATTCTGACATAACGTGAAAAATTTTGCAAGATGGCAATCCCAAGGGATTCTTCTCAATTAGCAAATATCATTAATACAATGGTGCGTTCCGCAGCTTTCTGCGTATTCTATGGTGAGTCGTCTATCCTGCTTTAGCTTTGTCTTCAAATTCGTCTTATATGTAGTCACCCTTACTAATGTTTAAATGTATCGCCTAATTTAGCCGTCCAATCGATAGCGATTAACTTTTCACAATTCGCTGCTTTACTCATATGGCCACTTAATAAGAACTTATTTCGTAATATTATTATTCACACTCAAAAATGTTATGGTATCCTTCTTGTCACTATCACCCAATTCTTTGCACCTTGTGATATAATTATTACTACGGATGAATCAGCAAAAGGTGTTCTTTCACCATCTCCAAATTGTAAATTTAACATTCCCGAGAAAATTATACTAATAGGAAATCATCAGGTGAAATCTTTAGTCTCTGCTTAAAATTTTTCCTACATTTCGTTTACCATTTCTAACCGTACTTTATTTCTTATAGATATATGCTGATTGGATATATATTTGGTAATTAGAATATTTAATTATTTAATTATAAGTTTTTTAAAAAAAAAAATATGAAATTTTAGCATCAAAAATTGAATGAAATTTTATTGCTATAATTAGGGCTTTTTCTTACATGTCAAATATGCATGGTGCTGTTAAGATCATATTGAAAGCTTCTTTAAAATGGATGCCTATATTTGGATGGTACGTATGGATACATGATGTTGGATAGAAAATTGTTTTGCACATATATTGCGCATTTTCAGTTTTCTTATCGTTTTTTTCTTATATTATTATATTAGGGTGAGTAATTATATATATATAGATACATCTATTATTTATATTTGGTCTTATCATCTTGGGAGATAGAAATGAAGAAAAGGTGTCTAAAATAATATTGAACACCCATATTAAAGTATATACGTTATATACGTTAGTTATATAATTAAACTCGAATATTTATATCGAATGTGGAAACGCTGATAGAATAAGGGGTTTTTTTGAAAAAAAAATCATAAACTCTTGTAAAAATATTTACATTGCTATTCAATGTTTTTTTTTTTTTTTTACTCTTAATAGGGGATGCAATTCTTCGACTTTATCTTTCTAAAAAGAAGCTGGGCATCTGACCAAGGTACCTTGAACAAAAAATTGGAAGAAATCTCTAATTCCGAAGATCCGATGTGGTTGCTTATATTTCCAGAAGGAACGTTAGCGTCGAAAGAAACGCGAGGATGGTCTCAAAAATATGCAGCTAAAATCGGAGTGGTACGTCATTATAACGTATAGCTATGTGTCGTGTCGAAATTCAAAGAAAAAAAATATATTGGTTTAATGTACTTTTTGAATTCCGAACACGTCTATACTATGATGGGTAGTATGACGAATCGGCTTATCTCGTGATTCTGTGATTAGAATAAAGCAATTTTTACATTATTCAATCCTCTTAATGATGAAAAAAAATCGCATGATTCTACTCACTAAATCATGAGATAACTTCAATCCATTATTTAACTTTATTACCGTATTTTCGCAAAATAACGCGCAGGGGTGAAATTATGAATTTGGCCTAAATTAAGTTTAATTCGGGCCATTATTCGAAATAACGCTCATGCCTGCTATCTCGCGAAAATACGGTAAATTAATGTCTGAATGGTAACATCTCGTGGTCTTGTATCAAAAATGATACCGCTTTGACAGAATTACATTTTCAAAATTGAGTTAAGTAAATTGGAACCATAATAGTCGATCAACAGTGTTTCTATAGGACTATTTTAATTTCGGTCATAATACCCTTTACTCTATATAATTATATATAATATTAGCTATATTGACAATTTCATATATATTATCATATTTATAGGATGATCTTGATAATGTTTTATTACCACATTCAACGGGATTATATACCTGTTCACAAGCACTTAAAAAATCCGTTCATTATATTTACGATTTAACAATCGGATTTGACGGAGTTCCAAAAGGAGTATATCCTGAGGAAATATATAATCTTAAAGGGATTTATTTTCAGGGAGTATTTCCCAGTAACGTACATATGCATATTCGTCGTTATGCAATATCAGAAATCCCTGATGACAAAGATAAATTTGGAGAATGGCTTAGACAACGATGGATAGAAAAAGACAAGTTGATGGATACATTTTATGCTCAAGGTCGATTCCCGACTGTTGATTCACCAAGACGTCTGCCCGTTAGGCTGAAAAGCTTTAATGAAATAGCTTTCATTTGGTATTTTGTATTTCCATTCGTTTGGCTAGTTTGGAACTTTTCCGGTCTCATGCTTGAAAATTTTAATAAGGCAGCAAGTCGTATTATGTGATATTTTTTTTTTAAGATTCCCATTAATTCATTATATTGATATATTTTGATTTAATTTTTTATTAGCACTAATTGGAGAAGTTATATGTATATCTTTTTAATTCTTGAACAATTTGATGGATATACACATTAATTAAGCATGAACATGTCTTTTTTTTTTTTTTTTTTTTTTTTAAATCATGTTTTATAAATCGTGCTTATTAAGTATAGATGCTGGTGAAATTAATTTCATCAATTTCACCAGTTCACCACCAATTTCACCAATAGTAGTGAAATTATTTCACCACATTTCACCAACATCTATATTATTATGTTCATCACAATGTAAATAGTGGTAGCTGAAAATATATATATTGAACATGTGTATATAATCAAATATGTGCGAATATCTTTCATACCTCCCTACTCCCTGAGATAACATAGAATTGTTTTTTTGTCGAATCTTATAATCAAATATATAATAAAAAGGTTAAAAATAAAAAAAAGAAATCTCCCAAGTTGAATATAAATGTGGTAAAGAATATAAAGAATAAAATAATAAAAGAATAAAATAATAAAAGAATAAAATAATAGAAGAAACAAATGAAAATTGTTATCAAATATTTTTATTTGTTTAACGTTAACCAATTTAAAACATTGGGCATGTGATTATATGGCCACAGATTTTCTCTTTCCGAGGAACACATTCGTGTTTTTACTTCTGTCTACATCGGAATTCTCCGATCCTCATCAAAAATTTACTTACGTTAACTTTCTTAACTATCTTAACTATCTTAACTATAAATTTATAAAATCTGCTCTAATACTGTAATAAGTATCACACATGACTATGAGATAAAATCCATGTTTATGTTATCGCAGATTCTCGGTGGCCCTACACGTGATCGCGCCACGAAAGTACATGTAGCTTGCCGTTTATAGAAATTCCAAAAGCTTAATAACAATTCAAATTACTTTTAACCATAAAAGAAACGTTAAAAAAAAAAAAACGCATATATATTTACAAATTTCGTGGTACAATAGTTCATATATTTAACGATTTTTACAAGCCACGATGCTTAGGGCTATACGCGGCTAAAGTTAGAGTTCTCGACATAAACAAGTTAAATGCATGGTGACGTAATCGGTGTATACTAAACAAAAAAAGAAATAAAGACCTTTTGTTTAATAATAATAATAATAATAATAATACAAAAAATAAAAAGCTTTTTTCGAAATCTATTTAAGTCGTTTCTAACACTTCTGGCGGGGAGGCTACGTATTTTGCAAATGTGGTGGCTTTAAAAAAATTTAACCTAATAAATTAACATCGATATGGTAAATTATTTAAACGAGGGAAAAAACATTCCAGGTTATGATCGTGTGTGAATCCAAGAAAAGAGGCACCCGCTTCGAATATGGAGTGGCTATGCGATATAAGAAAGAAGGTCGATTAATATTTTTTTTTTCTTTTTTATTATTATTAATAATTTATTCTCCCGAATAAAAAGCACAGCCACATATTTTTGATATATTGAATAATTGTGAGGATTGAGACGTTTTTTTTTTTTTTTTTTTTTTTTTCATAGATGGATATCAAAATTTTCCTTTTTTCGAAAATCGATCATTTTTGCAATCAAAAAAGAAAACTAAAAACAAATTCGTAATTTTTTTTTAAAAAAAATAAAAAAGAAAAATTACAATCTCTTTATAAATTAATATATATTTTTTTTGACAAAAGATATTTAAATCGTTAATATTAATAATAATTTTTTTTTTGAAGAGATAGCATACCTTTATGTATGGCTACAACTAATGAGGGATCAGAATTCAAAATAAATTCACCATTAGTAATCGCGCTTGTCGCGATTACGATTACAGTAGTAGTAATCGGTGTGCTCGTTGTCATATTTCTCATTTTACGATATCAAAATAAGTCAGCTACTACAAAATCTCGAGGTTTAAGAAACACAAGAATTGGAGCTGAATCACGTGATAATGGACTTACACATAAAAAGCGAGATTCAACTGGTATGATATTTGATCTTGAAGGGAAAGAAGAAGAATTTGAAGACACTTACGCTGAAGGAGCAGTCGGTCAACAACAAGAACAATTAAGTGGAAGGTCTATGCCCGTTAGATCACAAACTATATATGGATCCCAACCTCCGTCAACTTCTACGATTACTTTACAATCTTCAACGATACAAGTTCCAATGATGCAAGAGCATCATTTTATGGCCCATCATCATAATAATGATGATGGTAATTAGGGTTTCAATCCAAAAATCCTTTTTTTTTTTTTTTCCTGTTTGAATTATGACATTATTACATAGTTTGGGTTTGGGGAATCGGGATCTCTATTTAATTTGGGAATAATAATAACAAAAAAAAAAAAAGAAAAAACCCAAATATATGTCCCATTTTGATCAATAGTGTCAAACTCAAATCAAATTTTATTAAATTAATGATATAAATTATTAAAACTTCATTATTTTTCATTTTCCAAATCAAAAGAGATCAAGAACCTAAAAGAGTTGATTTTTAAACGACATAGACGGGATATGTGTAAGTCTAATAGTTATACAGTATTGAGTATCATATGCATACAATAATTATAAAGTGAATTTTTTTTTTTTTTTCATACCAAAAAAAATAAAATTTCTTGTAAATAATAATAAATTGCTTAAACAATGTTTCTATTGAAATTAGAGTAAAAATTATTACTGTAATAGTTTAACAAAAAAAATAAAATAAAATAATATAAAACCTTAGTAAAAGATCGATACTCCTGTACTCATTGTAATTGATAAATGAATTACTCAATGATGTCATGATCCAATTCCCGAGTACTAACTAAGCATTTTTAGTAAATTAACAAAGAGATTCATGAAATCTCGGAACTGCATAAAAACGTCAGGACAACCCGTTATTTTTTATTTACTTTTTTATTATTGTTTTATTAAAAATCAGTGTTAAGGCTGATGTGAGGCTGATGTGATGCTGGGACGTAACGATCATGGGAAACATTATTTATACGTACAGTTTTAAAGTAAACAAAAACAAACCAAAATAAAATAAGGAATTGTATTATTGAAGTTGTACGATAGGCTCTATTGTTAAAAAGTATTGATATCTATATCTTTTAAATTCTCATCTTTTAAAAAAAGTTAGCAACGTAGTAACTTTATTTTATACGTTCTGAAAAGTCACTGCAATGCTAACATTTTTAAAAAAAGATAAAAGATGTTTTTTAACAATAGAGTCCTCTAATAAAACTTTCTATACAATTCTTATCGTGCGTTGTCGTTTGTTTTTTGAAAATATTTTTGAAAATATGCGTACGTACAGTACTTTAAACTGTATAAATAATGTAAATAATAACTAATCATACGAATGTCTTACTATGAACGTAACCTTTATTAGCGGAAAAATGATACCTACTGCTGTACTGTCGTCATCTAACTGACTATCAACTGGCGGATCGTTCCAGTTATCACCAACTTTGGACATACTCAATAGCACCCAGTTAATAATATGTATTGACCAAAGTGAAACTATTATGATCTAATCAGTTAAAATTAGACAAGGGAACTTGAACTAAATTTTATAACAAGAAAGCCACTTTTTTGTCTTTACTTGACAAAAATTTTTGCGAAACCTAGTACGTACGTACGTGGAATTCTACTTAATCCCAAATTAGTAAGTTTGAGTCGTACTTGAAGGAGCACACCGAATGGTCATACGCTTAGATCATCACAAGAATAATATCCTTGTTTCAACCTTTTTCGAACATTCTTTGACACTTTGGATCACAAAATTTTAAGTATTGATGGGCACGGCGCGTGATCCGCGCAACCCTAATGATGTTTAGGAAAAAAAAAAATAAACAAATAACCGCAAACTATAAAATATGTAACAGTTATTATAAAATACGCAGTAGATATTTTAATAATGTATTAAACATTTAACTTTTTATTTTATTAAAGAATCATTACGTAGAATTTTAATTAATGGAAAGGGAAGGGAAATGCAACTAATTAAGAAAAGGTATATACAGAATCTATATTCTTGCATTTTTTTTCCTTTTTTGTTCAAAAAAAATTGATTTTTTTTCTGTATAATCTAAGTGGTTATTTTTGAGAAATTAACAAATTTATTATTATTATTGATTATAAATTTTATTCTGCGGCGTGGAACGGGGCCCTGTAATCAATACTTGTAGTAGCGATAATTACAAGTATATGCGCATAATCTTTGATCGATGTCAATATAGAAGTGCAGACTTAAATTTACGCTATTTACTTCAACATATGTAGTTAAATTACTTCTAAAGAGTTGGGTTCCCAATAGTGATGGCGAATTACTGTATTGGGATATTATTACTCAAAAATTTCATCAATCCAATCAATAATATATAACAACAGAAGTATATAACGTAAAATTTTTAATTTAACCAATTTTATATTCCAAATATTATAAAATGGCAAATTGAAGTAAAAAAACAAGGGCAATAATTCCAATTGTTTGACAATTTAGTGATTGGATATGTACTTTTGAAGCACTGGATTTTAAATTACTATTCGGATTATCTTGAATTGTATACCTATAAGAAAATACGTATGAAATTTAGAAAAAGGATTAAAATGGTTAAAACATTTTGATTATTAAATAAAAAAAATACATTACCCTAAAGTTGCTAGAGCATTAAGAGTTTTAGGACCAATACCAGCACTATTAGAAATCCCATTCTTTTGAGCAATATCATCTAAAGTAATACCATCTCTCGCCGCAAATGTCATTAAAAATTCTCCATTTTGCATAAATGATTGATCTACATGACTAACACTTGACCCTTCTTGAAAAGGTTTAAGACTAGTTTCTAATAATATTTGATCATTTGAATTAGTTACAAAATTCATTGAAGATGGTGTAGATGCAGCAGTGAATAATTGTTTTGTAAGTGCAAATTGTGGTGAATTTGTAAATTGACGTGATGTATCTATATTATTTGAAAACTTTTTGTTCGTAAAAAAATTATTAAGTTGTTTAGTGAGTGAAGACATTGGTACAAATGTACCATTCTGTTTAACAAACATGAATTTATCAAATCTTGTTTCCATAAATCCTCCAAAACTCGCTCCATTGTCAACTGGAAGTGGAGTTAATATGTCTGCACTAAAATAATTTCTCCAACTTGACCCGAAACCTAGTCCATGAAGAAATTCATGTGTTACTATGTATTCAAAATCATTCTGTCCTTGTTTTATTTGTCCATCACCTCGGAAAAACATGTTTGCTTGTGAATTAAAGTTTGCTAAAATATCATACGATCCAAATTGTGGTCGATTGCGCATGTTCATTTGTTTTAATAAAGCTTGAGGATAAAGTCTTGTCACATTATCATCATCTACTATTGGCAATGTTCGCGCAGGTGCTGCAGAACCTGTTTAAAAAAAGAGACGTTAAATAAATTTGCACTTCTTTTTATACTGTAAAGAATGATAACAAATTAAATAAAATAAAAAGCTTACCCAAGACTAATCCAGCACTAGTTGAACATTCATTAAGCGTTTTACAAAAGTCAGTGAAAGTAGCATTTACTTTTATTGCTGTGCTAATCTTTAATACTGAAGCGATTCGTTGACCAACATGATTAAATGCTTGTTGAGCTTTATTGCAAAGTGTTTTGTCACTGACCCCGCAGTGAAAGTCTATAATAAACGCTTGATCTGGACTAAGATATCCAACTGCATTGTTTAATTGTTGTTTTTTTACAGTTACCATATCACATTGTGCTGGTTTCATCGATTTATGGTCATATGGATAAGAAGTATGTTCATAGCATGTAGATGCACATGTTTGGTCTGGTATAAATCCGATGATGGCTAATAAAAAGATTTTGAAAACAGGTAGCAACGATATGAGCTTCATATTTGTACGTTACGCAAATGTCTTTTTTGTTTAAAGAATTTGCCCTGCAAATTCTATAAATGTTTCGAGCGTTAACGTTGGAATCGTTGCTACAAATTTTTTCCTGATGAGGAATAATGTTGGTTTTTATACAAATCATGGTTTCTAATTAACGTAGATACCTATTTTTGGTTTCACTTTACATTTCTTTCTTAAGTATCCTAAACAGGTATTGTTCATTAATTTTTTGCATATAATGCATTTTATTCCACACGTTTTTCTTTGTTTATCTATCTATGAAACTTTAAACCATGTACTGTAGATCAAATAATTCAAATATAGTGTGTAACTTTAACAAAGAATACATTTTTCATTTGAATTATCATTTATTTTTAAACATGTTTTGTTATCCTTATTTTATTTTCATGTGTATTATTTGTGTATAATTATGAAATGTTTCATATATAAAACCAAAAATGGCATTATTGCTACGGTATTATCTCTCCGCTTTCTCTGATTAGTTAGATGTAAACATTATTTTCCTGCCTATTATAGTTATGTCACATGACTTTTATGTTGCAAAAGGGTTCGACCAAATCAAATGCAGAAATGATGGCTACAAAGTTGATTTTCGGGCCGTCCTAAATTTCCAAAAATATGCACAATCTTCAAATATTAAGTATAAGCATATAACTTTATTGGTTAAATTTTATATGCTACTTGGATAATATAAAAATAATATAATTTTCGGACATAAGTAACCATATCGATATTTTTTTCTGGATTGGCCCTAAATTGTCTGTCTTCAAATCGTCCGAAATTACTCCCTTGCCAACTCTAATGGCTTGATATGACTTGGAGCCTGAATCGACTTTTGGGCCCGGACCTATGGACAGTGTTTAAAATCTAGATGCGGAATCTGCGTTGCGCAGATTGAAAATTCATTCTGCAAGCACAAGTTTCTTGAATCTGTGGATTTTATTGTGTCATCCGCGTTACACATACTTTTTTGAAATTTTATTATATTTCTGCAGTTACAACAAGTACAAGGCATTTCCGCATATTTAGATAAATTTAATTTTAAACACTGTTTGCAGTTCTTTTCAGTAAGAAATTCTTGGCACTGTTTGTTTTTTTTTTTTTTTTTTTTTTAAAAAAAATATATCTTCCTTAAAGTTGAATAATTATGGCTCCATCCAGTTTTAAGTGCAATGTGCTACGAAGTTAAAGATTTAACAAGGGTATAATTATAACCCAAATTTTTAGCAAAAAGCATATATGGAGTGTCTTCAATTAAAAGGGCCCATTTTTACATATATTTTATTTTGAGATATTTGAGTTTAATTATTTGGTTTGATTTTCGGACTGATCCGGGATCAATCAAATTTCACGATATTGATTGGTTAAAGACGGCAGGTGACTATCGGGTAAACTCGTGACGTGTTGGCTCTACGCAGCCTCATGTAATTTTTCTTTTTACATTATCTTGATTTTTTATTATGTAATTCAACTTTCATTTATAATTAAAAAAAGTCAATCATGTCAAAATTTATATGAATTTAACGAAAACTCATTTTTCAAAAAAATGTAAAAATGGGCCCTTTTAATTGAAGACACCCCATATATATATTGTAGTACAGCTTTTCTTTATCGTGACTCTTTGTTACATATAATGAAGAATTTTGAATTCGGATTATAAAAGAAAAATAAGTTATAAAGATTAGGTTATTTTTAGTATATACAGTTCACGATACTTAATTGCTAATCCGGATAAGATCGGCACTATTTTTATATTAGAATTTGGGGATGTTTTTTACTATATGCTGAAATCTGACGTCGGTCCAATGAAAAGTATTTTTTTTATTAAGTTAACAGCTCATGTCAATTAATTGAAAGTTGTAGAGCTCACTGAGACGCATCCAATGGTAGTTAGAGTATTCAATTCGACCCAGTGTATGCTGAGATATCGCCAAAAAACGATTGGCCGACTATATAAAATTCTATGTAAACAAACTAGAAATTTTATATAGTCGACCAATCGTTTTTTAACGATATCTCAGCGTACACTGGGCCGATTTGAATGATCTAACCACCATTAGATGCGTCTCATTGTGCTCTACAACTTTAAATTAATTGACATGAACTGTTAACTTAATAAAAAAATACTTTTCATTGGACCGACTTCAGATTTCTGCATATAATAAAAATTTATATTGTACTTATCCCCAAAATTTACTATTGTCCCAATATGGTAATAGTGCCGATCTTATCCGGATCATCAATTAAAGACTATACAAACTTTAAAAGCTAATAACTTTTAATCTAAAAAAAAAAAAAGACCCAATCAATTCATTTCAACTTAGTAGATTTAGTTTTAAAAATTTAAATTACTTTTTAAGATATATAGCTTTAAAAATATAGTATTTTTATACTGTATAAGAATATATAAAACAAATTTAAAAATAGAATATATTAAACTAACAGGTCTTTTTTTTTCTAATAGTAAATTGACTTTGTATAATATATATGGATTTTAAAAAATAGTGCACCTGCATTCTTTTATATTTTTTGAAATTTTACTAGAGTAGCCCTATTGCATTTTTAACAAAAAAATGCTTCTCTTATAATGTTACTTTAAATTCTAAACCTACTCTAACCCTAACTCTAACTCCAACTCTCTCTAATTATTATTTGTATTTGCTACCATAAAATTCTAATATATAATATTACAAATTTATGAAAATGTTTGTCTAATTTATAATAATGTTTTTAACTAATAAACTTATTGTCAAGTTTTGGTCTTTTATTCTTTGAAATCTTTTTGATTTGGCTTTATTTTTTTAGAGACAGAAATCAAAATATGGTTCAAAAAATCTTAATAGTACAAAAATACATTATTTGTAATTTTAAATATTTACTGAAAGATATAAATTTTAAATACAAATTATTCAAATATATTTTATAAAAGAATTTTACTAACTATAACTGGTGGTAACAATTATTGGTATTATATAAAATTACATACATAAGTATGTATACAAAATTTTAATTTATCATTAACTATTATTGCATTGAATTTATTTTTTTTTTTTTTTAAATGTTAAGATGAGACCTTGCTTTTATCTTTATTAAATTTAATAGAAACTTTTTACAATACTGAAAGAAATTTCATTTTTTTTTTTAAATCTAATGCTAAGAATAAAAACTCAGACATATATTGAATTTATTTTTATATATGTGCTTATGTACATACTGTATGTATATATTACTTTATTTTTAGATGATAGTAACTACCAAAATTGTTCTCGCAAAATTGGCTTTATTGGCTTAAACTATTCTATTGGCTATACACAATACATACACTTATATAAATTACTTAATTATAAGTAGGATAACTTGTGTTGCTTTGCTTATACTTAGCAATATCTACAAAGTTCACTTCGCTCACTCTGTAGTTACTTGCTACAGCTATCATCTCTGTTCTACTCCTATTTTTTAAACCAACTCTAACTCTAACCCTAACTCTAACCATAACTCTAAAACTAATTTTCTATTTCAACTATATCAAAAATCAAAGAATACAAAAATCTAATATATAGTACAACAAACAAGTAAAAAAAAAACTGATACCAATAATGAACATATCCAGTAATGCATCACAAAATGTAATAATAGCAATCTATCCTGAATTTAAAAGAATTAGTACTGCACAAATACACAACTAAAAGCAAAAAAAAAAAGAATGCTTAGCTGTACAGTTGAAAAAACCCAATACCAAAGATAATGCACTAGCAATAAACCAAACAATACCCAAGACAAAAATACCCCAGTAGCACACTATTTACAAAAGAAACTTTAAACTAATAATACTAAAAACAAAAAAACCCAGATAACGCACCAAAAGAATATAGAAAAAAGCGCACCAAAGTGGATGACATCAACAACAGAAGAAGAAGAACAATGCCAAACTAAATGATAAAAGAAGAATAATTAGACAAAAAAAACATCTATTAAAGCCAAATAAAGAAGTATAAAACTAAACTACTACTATCGAAAAAAAACTATATTATGGGAATCCAAATTAGATGGCACCAATGATAAAAAAAAGCACCAAACTGAAAGACACCAACGACAAAAGAACTGAATGGTACTAATGATAAAAAAGCATTACCAATAAAATGAATGATAATCTGAAACTAAAAAAAGAACAAAAATAAATATTAGTAATAAAAAAAAATAAAAAAATAAAAAAAATTGAATAACTTATCATATATTTACTCTATATAACTAGTAATCATCACCACTGGTTATTTAAAGTAAATACTTTTATAAAAATAATAACTTTGTAATTTTATTAAATTTATTTTTTTTGTAATTATTAATTAAATATTTATTTTATATTTTTTATTTTAAAATTTAATCAATAAAAATAATTAAAAAATTAAAATATTATTTTCTATTTTACTTTGTATTTAGTTCTTTTTTAAATAAAATCTAATCTTTCTTTTTTTAATTTTATTTGCTATATCTGCGGATTTTTGGAATTTTACCTTTTTTAGGGTCATAAATTTTATATTAGCTGATCATCTTACCCTAAATTGGTGATCATCTGATTATTTATCACCCCAAATTTATCTAATAATGAGATTTTAAAAACAAATTTTATATATATTAAAGCGTGTCAAACCAATCACCCATTCTTAAAACCAATCATCTGTCCTTAAAACCAATCACCAATATTATTAAATCTATAGCAATTTTTAAGTTACTTTGATAAGCAATATATAATATATTTAAAAACTATAAATACTTTATTTCATCATGGTAATAAGCTTAATTAGCAAAAACAACTCTTTCTGATGATTCCTTGTATCAAAATTTCAAGACGGCCGACCTATGAGAACTATATATTTAATATATAAAATAGGAAATTGGCTTTACTAAAAGCACACTAGAACAAGAGGCTCTCTATTAGGGAACTAAAACACCGCAGAAAATAGGGACCTAAGACGTCTTTTGAGAGACTTGATAGAGAAGTACTTCCAGTTATGACTTTGGTACTATTAAGCAAAAAAGTAGTAGGCACTGACCTAGAGTTTAGTTTTGAGATGTGTTATTATATTCAGCATAACTCCTACCAACTCCTTTATATTTGGTACTTCTTCAAGCTTTTTCTCGTTACTTCTTGGAAATTTTCAAAATTTTGCCAAAAAATGGGAAATCTAGCTTACCCTCCAAAAGATTAGTAGTGTTTACTCTTTTCGAATTGGAATAATGCCTACCAAATTGGATCAAGTTACAAGGGCATTTTGGACTCGTCTAAAACAAACAATGAATGACATATGGACACGTAGAAACTAAACTGAACTAAAATTTCTTCTAACACATCCTGACACTGGCGTAGTTTTAGTTATCTTTCTATTATTTTTTCACTATATGTAAATATAGTACTTTGGTAAAACTCAATGCTTTATACAGTCTATATAATTTTTAAACTAGTTCTTGCAAATGTTTATTTTTCTTTTCTTTGTTTTTTTGTCTATTCTTGTTTTATATTTGTTTATTTTGGATTTCGTGTAGGTTTTGTAATAGTACCTCCTTTTATATTTCCTTTTGTTGGGGATCGCTAAAGCGGGTTAACTATTGAACTGATAGTTCAAGGGGGTTGTGCAGGTCAATTGACATCTCATAACTGCAGCCAATCAACGTGCTCTGTGCCACCGCTTGATCAGTTGATAAAAAAATTTTTGAGGTATTAAAGTTTTACACGCTTATTGTAATTACCATATTAACTTGAAGTTCTCTGTAAGAACACCACTTATAATACAAAAAGAAAACCCCTGTGGCAAGCTATAGTTACATATAAAAAAAATAAAAAAATAAAAAAATAAAGAAAAAAATAGAAAAAAAACAACTACACAGTCACCGTAACGGCCATATTAACCATTCAAGAACTCTTATTTAATGTAAATGAAACATTTGAGCTTTTCATTGAAGATTTTAATAAGCAATGGGCTCTTGTCGATAGGGTGCGAAATGGGCCAGGTCGGGCCGGGCTTCCTAAGACCCGAAACAGAGCCCGAAAAATTTTTTTAAACCCAATTTAAAGCCCGAGCCTGACAAAAAGCCCGTTAAACAAACCGGGCCGGGCCTTATTATAAATCGGGCTCAAGCCCGACAAAAAAGCCCGCTAAGCAAACCGGGCCAGGCTTTATTTTAAATTCGCCCGGGCCCGATCTGGCCCGTATTTAATATAGATTTTTGACTCTGATGGCAGAAGATGCCATCAGAAATCGAATTAAGACCTTTTTTGAGAGCTGATAGTATAGTTTTGAAGACAAATAGAATGGATAAAGTAATATAATCGAAAGGTTACACAATCGAAAAATTTTTATTTAATGAAGTCATAGCTTCAAATTTAAAATTTACAAGTTTCATTGCGCTTTGCACATGCCATTTCAAAATTATACGTGCAATTTTTTTTTAAAAAATCCTTATTGAATTTGTGACCAAATTGCTAACCGCATTTTAGCCTGACCTAAGAAAACGAAGGCAAGCGAATTAATCTGTAATGAACAAAAAAACGAAGGAAGCGAATTAATCTGTAATGAACGAAAAAACTTGAGAATACAAGTGTGATTTAACCAAACTTTGAATAACTCTGTTCATCAATCTGNACAAGTTTCATTGCGCTTTGCACATGCCATTTCAAAATTATACGTGCAATTTTTTTTTAAAAAATCCTTATTGAATTTGTGACCAAATTGCTAACCACATTTTAGCCCGACCTGAGAAAACGAAGGCAAGTGAATTAATCTGTAATGAACGAAAAAACTTGAGAATACGAGTGTGATTTAACCGAACTTTGGATAACTCTGTTCATCAATCTGTAACCTAGTTTGGTGACAAAAAGATTGAAATTGTATCCTATTTTTTTTTTTAGAATTATAACAACTAGTTACATTATTTCTTACCTTACGTGAAAAATTATCTTTAATCATATTGAGCATCATCCTTTAATTTTTCCCAGCCTAGTTCCTTTTTATTTCTTAACTAGTCTTGGCCACATACTAACATTTCAGCAGTTTCCGGAGAGAGGTTTGATCGTTCATTGTCAATAATCCTACCTGCGATACTAAATATCTAAACAAACAATGCATAGTTAATGCAAGAACTTGGCCAATACTGAAACTAACCAAAGAACAATTTTTTCTAATAACTAAATGGTTAATTTCAGTATTAGCCTAAGTTTTGCATTAATTACCAAAAATAAGTTAGTTTATATCAATAAAGTTAATACCGGTACTTACCGTATAAGTGAAATAACGCACAGGAGTGTTATTTCGAATTTTGGTTAAAATTCGAAATAAACCCTGCGTATTATTTCACGCTTATACGATAATTAAAATTTTACTTACTGATTCGGAGGCCACAGAGGTTATTGGGATTGCCAAAATATCCCTCGCCATTAATGAAACGGAAGGATACTTCATTTCATTTTCTTCCACCACATTAGAACGTCAAACGTCCCGGAACCAGAACAGGGAACAAGCAGATCGCTCAGATATTGCTAAAATTCATTCGTATTATTTGTGCCATGAACTTGATTATCTTTAAGAAAATGGTCATAGCTCTGCATCAATTCGTCATTCTGTGAAAAAAGGTCAGAAAAATCACTATAATCATTAAAGAAAGCTGTATTTTGCGAATATGTTGATTGATAAATCATTGAAGCTCTATAAAATAAGAAGTAGCTATTGATTTAGTAAAAATAGTTTTTTTTTTAAAATAAAAGTAAACTTTAAAAATAACTTTCCTCATTTTAATATCGTTTAGTTTTTCTTCTTCTTCAGCGAATGATAGATTCATTTTTTGCTTATATATATGAGTAAGTAATGACATCTTGTAGCGTGGATCCAAAATCGATGCAAGACAATGCATTTCTCCCATGTCTGCCCAATACTTATCGAATTTTAATTGCATTGGCATGACCATTTGACAAATAAGCGGATTTGCATTAGTAATATTTCATTCGATGTGTAGTTTGATTTTAACCAAATGGGGAAGAAAAATATTCGCAGTCGAATATTTACTTCCAGAAATAATATTCGTAACTATATTAAAATTAAGGTTCGATTAGTATTGTTTTGATAAATAAACCCTAAAAAAATTTTAAACTAATAAAAATTTAGAAAAATATGCTTATAATAAATTCTTGGTTGCCTTAAAAAAGTTAGTAGACCGGACTAATTTGTCTTTTTAATATAGAAACAGTAGTTCAAACTACTGGTTCTATATTAAAAAAGACAAATTAGTCCGGGCTACTAACTTTCTGAATTACCTTCGTAAAATGGTTTTAAAAAGCTACAGATATCTTTAGCCTTATCTCAATCATCATCGAAAGGCATAATTAAACCAAAATTACTATCTCGCAGTGCAAGACGTTCAAAAACTTTTTTATATAATATAGTAGATGATAACATGAGATACACAGAATTCCAACGAGTCGGAACGTCAAGAGTTGGTCGTAAACTAGACACAAGCTCGGAACAACATCCAACTACAGCGTCTTCAAAGTTCTGTATCGTGCTTGCGAGCTATAAATCTACTTAACACATTCTCGAATTTTACATATAACATTCCTAACCGTTTTTAGACCATCAGTAACTACTAGGTTCAATATATGAGCACAGCACCGCTAATGCAATAAACTTCCATTTGCGATAAGCATGTTTTGACTTTCAAGATTGCGCTTTAGATTCGTTATTGCGGCATCATTACTAGTTGCGTTGTCCATCGTGATTGCTAACATTCTAGATGCAATGTTCCACTCATTAAGGCACATTAAGAGCATTTTACTAATAACGATTTTCGTATGCGGTGCAGGAACCAATTTGAACCCCAAAACTAATTTCTGAAGCTTCCAGCCTTTATTAATGAAATGACACGTTATTACCATATATCCAAGGGTTTGGACTGACGTCCATAAATCCGTTGTATAACTAATATTTCTGGGTGCCTCCTGCACTATTATACAAACTTTTTCTTTAAGATCACTAACAATTTTCATGCAATCTTTGTGCGCCGTTCGTTCACTTACCACTTTATATTGTGGTTGCAAGTTTTTAACAAACTTTAAGAAACCTTCATGTGTAACTATGCGAAATAGATATGAATGTCGAATAATCATTTCCATCATATCCTATTGGCTTGTTTTTTGGGAAAATTTGTAGGGAACAAGGCCTGATTTGGACAACTGTAACGTTTGTTGTGAATTGTCCGCCTTTAAATACTTCCTACATTTTGGGTTTTTCATATGTCTGATTAAAGAACTAGTCCCCGTTTCATTATCATGTTTTAAAAAGTTCTTGCAATGCGTACATTGAACAGAATCCTCTAGAAAATAAAATTATATAGTATAGCTATTAACTAGTAACATAATTAATTACAATTATATTACAAAAAAGTAATTTTACTCTTATTAGGATCTTTAACGAAATGATGATCTTTAAAAACCCATGACTCATTTGCTCTACGTTTTTTATTAACAACAGCTGACTTATAGTCTTTATCGATATTGGTTATTTCTGAGCTTTCATTAATCGTGGTTGCTTCGGGTCTTTCGGCTTCACTAACAACAGAATAAACGGTTTGTATTTCTAATTATAATAGATGTGCGTTAGTAAATTTAATTTAGAATCATGGTTCTTTAGTGCATTAGCATACCATTATCCATTTTTTATCTGATTCCAAAAAAATGTAATGTTAATTATATATGATAAAATAATTCAAATCGTTATTACTTAATTAAGATGAATTATTTTATCAACACTTACAGGTGATAAGGTAGCGTGTATACGCCTTGTTTGGTATTGAATTAAGAAAAATGATTTTACAGTGTTTGATATATATCGTGCAATCTCTACACAATTATGCATCTAAAAAAATATATATAGATACATATTAATAATTGTTTCTCTTTTAACTACTAAATTGGTTCTTATTTCACATACCGGTAAATTTTTTTTTGCTTTTTTTTTTTTTACGAATGTTCTTCTAATCTATATTCATTCACCAGACTTACTTGTCTGGCTTCTTGATTTTTCACTAAGGGTACCTAGTGAAGTTTACGTACATATGTACGTATGGTGCAAGTCTTAAATCTTATTCTTTTAAAAAAAAGATAAACAAGTAATACAATTGCACCATATCGGTTAGTTTATAAGTATATGCATGCATACATATGTAATTTACCTCAAGGGTTTACCGGGCCTAATCGGGTATATTACATAGGCCCGGAACAAACCCGATATTTGTTAGGCCTGACACGAGCCCGCCTGCTTTATAAAAATGTGAGCCCGAAACTAGGCCCAAGCCCAGCCCGGCCCGCTAATTTCCAGGTTTAGCCCGGCCCACTCTGCACCCTACTTGTCGATAATATTTGACAAGATTTAATGGAAACAAATTGGATAATGATGATGAGCGTAAAACTTTCGTTTGTAGGCTTTCAAAGCCCAAGGAATCAAGCGGAAGAAAAAAAATGTTCCTTCTAAAAAGCTTCACTTAACCTCGAAACTCCTCGCTATTGATTGTGAAGCTAGAATTAGAATAACATGGTTAGCGGCAACGAATATGGTTAGAATTGAGAGGGTGAGTATAATTTAAAATATTGTTAATACAATATATATATTAGAGCTTCGATCCTAATTTTTTGGGGTCATTCAGATTAAATTCAAATTCTATTTTACACATCCGATTAAATTCGAATAATCCGAATTGAATAAATTCGGATTTAATCCATAAAAAAAGTATAGATATGTGAAGAACTCAAATTACTTCATATAGAATAAAGTTATTTAATACATTTGAGACAAGCTAAATACGTCTGCTTATTTCAGGTGTGTATGTTATGCATCATTTATTGATTCCTATCATTTAGGGATTGACGTATGTTTTTTACTAATTTTTTACTGATCTATCAATAAACTGAGTTATTGCTGCAATAAATTGTAATAAAAATAAATTAATAATTGAAGTAAATAATATTCATATATTATAATTACTTTCATGAATCAGGTTTTTTTCTTTATTGATATTATGAAGCTGCAAACATATAGTTTTTTGTCTTGTGAATCCTTCGATAGAATATATGCAAAATTAATCGAAGCTTAATGGGTATTAATCGCTATAATGAATGTTTAAATTAAAAAATTCAAGCCTTTAATTAAAAGCTAAAATACTGGATTATTAATACTTTTAAGATACTTCATATCAGTATAACAAAAGAGCTTCATTTACTTAAATGAGATGAAAATAATTTGAGAACACAAGTTTGCCTAATAGAGAATTTTTATTAAGTGGTCTGTGCAGCGCATCAGGTGACAGAACATGAAGGCAAACAAAAAAACTTGGAAAAAATATTATTTTTGTTGTTATCGATATTAAATTTAATTTTTTGTTTAATAACGTTAATAGATTTTTTTTTTTAGTGAAATGATATCTTAAACTTTCAATAATAATTTAAAATTTACTTTTCTTACTCAGTTTTCTGCAGTTATCATAACAACGTCTAGCATTACAAATCGGATAATCCTTATCCTTAATCCGATATATATTACGGATCTATCCGTTTAAAATTAATGAATTCGGATATCTGAATTTAATATGAATTGTCGGATCTATCCGAATTGATCAGATATGGATCGAAGCACTAATATATTAATATATATTTTAAAATAGTGTTTTTTTTTTTTATAATAAAATAAATATAGATAAGTGGTACCCCGGATCATAGCCATTTAATGGAGAAAAACGATATGCGCAAACGGTCAAAATTTATTAAAGATATGGTGGTAACGAAGCGATCAAGGATTACAAACCCTCAACAATTACGAATGTTATCAGGAAAGAAGTTTTTAAACTACATAAGGACTCGGTGTGGAGTACTTAAAAACTAAGAAAGTTGCTAATATTAAGCAAAAGCTTGTTGGTCCGATGAACTCGCATCTTGTTGAAGATGCAGATTTAAGTTCTAATATTTTAAGTACAACTGAATTTTTGCTAAAAAATAATTATCAGATTGAGTCTTTTCAAAAGCGAGAATCACTTGTGTACTTGCGGGGTCTATGTTTTGCAAATTTTTGGCAATTAGAAAATTTGACGCATTATGGTTGGCTAATGCTAATCAATTCTACGCATAATACTAATAAGCATGGGTGGTGTTTATTTACTTTATACATTCATAATGGCTGTGGTTGTTGGAATGCCAGTGCTTATTTTTTTGTTAATAAAGAAACTAGTGTGGCAGTTGCGTTGGCATTAAGAATTATTCAAAATTTGCTCCACGTTGGAATCCAAGATATATGCTTCTTGACCAAAACAGTGTGGAAGCAAATGGTATTGCGTTAACTTTTTCAGGTCTTTCAGTAGGTAGGAAGAGAATATTATTTTATTTTTTATTTTATTATTTTATTTTAATTGTTTTTTTTAAACGATTAATGTAATTTTGTAAGCCATGAAAATATAAATAAAATTTTATGTACAAATTACTTTGATTTATAGGAGAGCAAAATTGTGATGTTCTCCTCAGTACTGTACATGTTATACAAACATGGATAAAAAATATTTACCATGGCTCCACACTTAACAAAATGGTTCATATGATGTACAAAAAAGCACAAATTGGATGTGAAGAAGTTGTTCGTGATGCTATTAATACTTGTCCAGTTCAAGCTAACGCAAAATATATTACCCAGAAACTATTTAAACAATTTGAGCAATGGTCTCTCTGGGCTCGGCAACATTCACCACTTTTTCTTCAAATTACTTCTACTAATCCTCTAGAATCTTTTCACAGTGAGTTAAAGGCAAAAATTTTTGTTCAATACGGTTTGATTGGCAAGTATCTTTACTAGCTTGAAAAAATTTTGCGCCAGGTTTTGTCAATCACTCACCACATGGTAGCATTGCAGTAAATCGAATTTGCATTGCTAAGGAAAAAGCACTTAGGCTTTTATTTTTACATGATAATAATATTTATTCATAAAGATTGGTAAGTATAGCATTATGTGGGTTTTATATTTCTTAATTTATTACATATAATCATTATATTTTAATAATTTGGCATTCGAAAACATCTTAATTTATCAAAGTCAACCAAATATTACAAACTTCAGACTCTTAAAGCAAATTAATGAAATGTCTATGACTTTAAATTCATGGAATGTTGGCATATCGAACCTCAATGTCTTATTAAGCATAGGTAAAATCAAGCGTCTATAGCTTTGGACAAATTCTCTGAAAAATTTAAGTGGAAGGCATTAGATGAAGGAAAATAAACAATTCTGTAATAAATGTATGGTTCCAACATAGCCTATAATCAATGGATCTATCTAAATCAATATTCACAGAATCACCAGTATCGAGCACAGACAAAGTTGTAAACGTACAAAATATAGGTACATATAAAATTAAAAAAAAAGTCTATGGAAAATTAATCAAATTAAGGAATTCAAAAAGTATGATATAGCTGTTTAACTGCGTTAAAGTCATCTTGAATCTTCATTCCTTTCCATTGAATCTGCACCTACGCTTGTTCTTGTTTTCAGAAATAAGAAGAATCTATAGAAGATATACCATCTCAATATATCAAACTTTACAAAAAAAATTTTGGGATAGCGATTCTGCCAATCGCCCTGAACAAAAGTAATTCTTAACATTTTAAAACAAATTATTCCTGATGAAACTTTGGGTCAACACTATCTTATTGAAATTATTTTAAAATAATGGAATTTCTTCGAGTCATCAAGGTAATTAAGCTTACTTGTAAAGCCACTTGAAATACAACATCGCTTTATTTATCTGATACTTCAATGCAGGATAGCAGTATCCTTAAGAATTTGAGAAAGAATGCACATAAATTTTTTGAGCAAGGCAAAATTTTTCAAAGCATTAGAACTTAGTATTTGAGAAAAGTCTAGGAAACAGCCAGCATAGTTATGAAAATCAAAAAGGCGCTTCAACTCGGGATCATATGAGTCTGAAGATTTGAGTTAATAATGGCACTTTGCAAGAATATCACATAGACTTTACTAGATCTTAGCTTAATAAACTTGGACAATTTGTAGAAAAAGCATTAGCAGATAAACTTTCCAAGAACATCACGTTGAAAGATCAAATCTTACTAGCAATGATCTTGGATCAGGAGGAGAAAAGCGTTAGCAAGTGTACTTTGTAATAACACTTCGCTGATTTTTTTGAATCTTCGATTTAATAATTTGGATTAATTAGAGGATATGCATCTTAAAAAAAATAGCGATAAGTTTAAACGCTTAAATAAAGGGAGAATTTTCAAATCATATAAATCTTGATTTGAAATTCCTTATCGCTACAAATGTCAGTATAGTATTTCTTGGTTTGAACTTTATAATTTAGTTCTCAAGTTTTTTATAATATTCTAGGTATGACTTAGATATTAAATTTATCAAGTAACTTTCGGGTATAACATTTTCATTTTTAAAGGTTAAAAATATATTAAATTTTTTATTTTTTTTTAGTATGCAAGTTTGATTGGTTACGATCATGTGATGAATGATGTAACCAGACAATTTTATTGTTTTAGTTTTTTTTTTTAACAGTATTTTATTTATCATCTAGGGGCATGTCAAATTTTTTTAGAACTTGACAACAAAAAAATGATAGCAGCAAAAGAAACTGCAATCGAATTTCACTCTAAAAGAATTTCTCTTGCCAATGTTAGACCAGAGGTTCTTAATGAAATATATAAATTTCCTTTCTCCCTTCAGAGACTTGTTGCAGAAGAAGTACATACTATTGCAAAAAGACTAGAAGAAGAGAAGTGCTTACCAAACCTTGCAAGTTCAGAATGCTCATGCAGATTTTTCAATCGGTATATGTTACCATGTCGCCATATTTTCCATAAACAACTTTGTAGTGCCAATGTTTTAATGCCAGAAGTTTGGGAAAACTTTTAAAGAACATTCGAAGAAAGTGGCATGGAGGTATATTAAGCCCATGGTCTTGTGAAAATACCTGTTGTTCAGATACCTGCAGCTGATAAAGCAGCTGAAAAAAGTCGATCAAAAATGAATGAATTATTTGAAAGAACCAGTGACTACTACTATAGATTGGCAGAGAAAAGCATAGATGAGGCATCACGATTTGTTAGAAATTTGGAAAAAATATTAGAGCCAACGATTAATTGAACAAAAAAAAAAGAAAAAAAAAGAGAAAAAAAAGAAGAAAAGAGAAAAAAAAGAAAAAAAAGAAAAAAAACTATATGTTGGATAACTTGTTCTGAAATGAAATGAGTTGAAAGGATGCACAAAGCATTTATTCATTATCCAAGATGAAAATTAAAAAAAATAGCACAAGGCATTCATATCTATTCTATAAAGGCTAGGTTGTTGTAATTCTTTTTTTTTTTTTATTCATCCAAATTTTTTTTTTAATAAACCCCACGAATATTAAAGTTTTTTTAAACATTAGGAGATTAGTAAATTTTCTTTACACTCGCACACTAAATAATACAAAAAAAATAAATAAATAGTAACTGTTCATAAACTTAATTTTCATTGTATTTAAGCACTAAATTAATTCAATTTAAAGGAAATTAAATATAACTTAAATTATTCATTAATCTAAATCGCTGATTTTATTAATAAATCTATTTTTGTATTTACATATCAAATTAACGAATTAAGTAATAAATATTCATGAATCTGAATAATTTAATTTAAACTGTTAGATTAATTTTTACACATACATACAGAACCAACATGAACAAAATGAAATTAAATAGTAAATATTCTAAACTTAATAGATTTCTTTGTATTTACACACTAAAATTAACCCGAGTTAAAGAAAATTAAGTAGTAAATATTTCATGAACCTGAATAGCTGATTTTAACAAATAGATTAATAAATATTCTTTATACTTACATACCAAATCAACATGAACACATAAATATTTTTTATACTTTGTACTTACGTACCAAATCAACACGAACCAAATGAAATTAAATAATAAATATTCTGAACTTAAAATTAAAAAATTTGCTTGTATTTATACATCAAATTAACCGAATCAAAGGAAAATAAATAAATAAATATTCGTGAAACTGAATAGCTTATCTTAAAGAGCTGGATTAATAAATATTCTTTATAAATACACACTAAATCAACACGAACAAAATGTAACTTAAATTCATAAATTTCTTTGCACCTATGCACCTAAATTAATCTGAATTAACGTGAATTAAAGGAAATTAAATAATAAATATTCACGAATCTGAATAGTTTAGTTTAAACAGACAGTTGTATTAATAAATATTTTTTATACTTACGCACTGAATCAACACAAATATTCTAAAATTAATAGATTTCTTTGTATTTACACACTAAAATTAACTAAATTTAAAAGAAATTAAACGCTAAATATTTACAAACCTGAATAGCTGATTTTAAACAAATAGAATAACAAATATTCTTTATACTTACATACCAAATCAATATGAACTAAATAAAATTAAATAATTAAAATAAATTTGCTTGTATTACACATCAAATTAACCTGAATTAAAGAGATTAAATAAATAAATAAATATTTGTGAACCTGAATAACTTATTTTAAAGAGCTGGATTAATAAATATTCGTTATACTTACGCACTGAATCAACATGAACAAAATCGTAAAAATTAAGAAAAATTAAACAGTAAATTTTCATAAATCTGAATAATTTATTATAAACAGATTAATAAATTTTCTTTATACTTACACACTAAATTAAATAGTAAACTTAAATTAATAAAAGTTTTTTTGCATTTATGCTTTAAATTAATCTGAAATAAAAAAAAATTAAATAATAAATATTCACGAACATAAATTGCTTATTTTAAAAAGCCAGATTAATAACATTTCTTCATACTTATATAATAAATTAATACAAACAAAAGGTTTTTTTTAATTATTAAAAATCGCCATAATACAATTTTTTTTTAAGAAAACCATATTAACCCTCTCAATTCTAACTATATTTGAGGCCGCTAACTATATTATTTTAATTCTAGCCTCACAATCAATTGCAATTCTTTTCTGGGTTATGCAAAGCTTTTCAGAAGAAAGGTTTTCTTCCGTTTGATTTCTTGAGTTTTGAAAGCCTACAGACGAAATTTTAATTTATTACTATTATCCAAATTGTATCCATTAAATCTTGTCCAAATACTATTTCCAAATACTATTAACAAGAACCCATTGCTTATTATCATTTACATTAAAAAAGCGTTCTTCAATAGGTTGACATGGCCGTGGCAGTAATCGCGTAATTGATCTTTTTTTTAGTTTCTCATTCACAATTTGTCACAGGACCTTTTTAATAGCTGCAAGCTTCTCGTTTGCTGCAGAATTTAGCCAGAACTTTGCTTTTTGCTGTTTGCAGGGTGTCCATTTGCTGCTTGTAGATACCTTTTTTATGGTCAGAGTCATTACTGCAAAAATTTACAAGTTAGACTCTACTTATTATTATTATTATAACTACTAGCTTACTGCAGGGGTTTCTCTTTATAAGTGGTGTACTTACAGAGAACTTCAAGCCAGTAAATACGGAATTTCAAACATGCAGTTTGATACTTCAATAAAAGAAAATTTTTTTTTAAAAAATTATATTGTATTATTATTAGACAGCGGCACAGGGTATGGTGATTGGCTGCAATTGATAGATGATCAATTGACCTGCACGACCCTCCTAGATCATCGATTTAATAGTTACCCGCTTTAGCAGACTCCTATATATAGTAATAAAATTACTATATTTGGTAATTAATATAATTTTGAATTAAAAATTGCATTTTATATTTAGAAATAATAACTACTTTAAATTTTTATAAAATTTTAAAAATTTTGGAATTATATATAATTTGTTATACTGAATAATTTTTGCTTATTTTTGAAATTCAATTAGTTTAATAAAAATTAATTTTTACTATACAGTTATTTTTTTAATTACTGTAATTTTGTACAACAATAAAAACCATTCAAATATAAAAATCTAAAATTTTACTTTAATTTAATTATTTTAAAAACTATAGCATAAAATTTTTAAACTTTTTTTTATTTAAAAGGTATAGATTTAAGGAATTTATAATTTAATTTTTAGCTTAATATCTTATATATTTAGCTCTGTATAAATTTTTAAAAAATGTCCACAATAATATGGTAGGCCACTATACATTAGCAAATTTTATATATAGATATATAGCACTTAATCATTTTATATCAATTATAAAATATCGTTATATATCAATTAATTGAATAAAAATCGATATATATCTATAATCGATATATATCATTTTTTATATTAAATCATTATATATCTATAAATTAATTATAATTATAATTATTTG
>QKWP01000385.1:285107-334501 GCA_003550325.1 Gigaspora rosea | reverse complement strand
TTCTGACCTTCTACCCACAAGCTTTCTAGCTTAGACTCAGACTTCCCTTTCTCCTCCCTCCAATACTTAAATAATTGTATCTCTCGAATATTATTATCTAAATTAATAAAATATATCTTTGCTAAATAAATAATACTCTTATTAATTAATAAATATAAACTGAACCGCTATAGTGAAGTAATATTCCACTTCCACACCGCTTCATATCTTCTCTGACCCTTACAAGATCCCTGTCGCTGTGTGCTGTGTTGCAAGTACTATATAGAAGGCTATAGTCGCTTGTAACAGTGTTACTTGTGCTGTTGTTATTATTCGGCGTTCGCATTTTTGCTTGAAAATTTTCATGGTTTTGTGCAACGAATTTTCCAGCGAGTGATGCATAAAAAGAGTTATCACCTGCAGTATAACCAAGTGCAATATATACAAATAACATGTGGTCATCAGGTGTTAATGAGGGTAAAAAATTCAAAGTAGAAATATTAAATTTCATCGCAACAGTGCCTTGGTGCTTGCAAGGGGCACCCGATATACCAACAAGGCAGGTACACGTTCCAATTTCGCTGTTCACAGTATAAACAATACCAGTATCCGGTTTTGTGCTAGGAACCAAAAATTTGTTGTTCATATTTAGCCTTTGAATATCATCCGCATTGACTGTTTCCCAATTTGGGTACAAAAATCTTTTCGCAATTCGTAAATGTCCAGGATGATTATGTGAAAAATTAATTAATCGCCGTTTATAGAATCTTTCCATGTTTATGATCAAAAATCGAAATACTTGTACTACATTATATGCTTGCGTCCTTCCAAATATAATATCCTTTAATTGTAAAAAAGCTTGTTCAACGTAATTATTAGTATTATTTCCGTGTGTAGGTATACCTAACCGAAAAGACAAAGCCCAAAAATTCATCATTCCCATAGATGCTCAAAATGTTTTTGTAATAAAGGATATAAGCCATAAAAATTTTGTTTAAACTCAAAGTAATGCAAATTCATCTCTGAAATTGATAATGCGTAAAGGATCTTTCTCATTTTTTGCATAATTAATACTCGATCATCTTTATTAATATGATGCTTTGAACCATACAACCATCACCAAAAGGCTTGCAAAAGATGAAATACACACAAAAAACGAATTCCCTGCAGCCAGCAACATTCTAGAGCATTGCGCTCTGCGCTTGAGTCATCTGTAAAAAAGATATATGGTCCCACCTGAGGTCCACGTCCAAAAAAGCATAAGGCGGGGAAATTGTTTTTAATAAATTTATAGCTTTTTCCAATGTAATTTCAGTTTTGTCAAAAGTAATAAATAGTCCTAACGGAAGTGCACCACATATAGTACTAGTATAAAAGAGCGTAATTGATGTATTAAGAGGTTCGAACGAAGCTGAAGCGTCGACAAAACACAATTCACCTGCTTGTGGGATTATTGTGTGTACTCGAGACATTAAATTTGTTATTATACAAAGAATAAAAGCCCTTCCAGTACGTACATCATATTCTTGCAAAACCGCCTTGCCTTTTCCTGAATTGTTATAATCATCGACGAGTTTTGCTAAACGTTCAAACATCAATTTTCCATTTGAATCACCCAATGTGTTATTACGATATTGTTGAAAAAGTTTTGCAACATAATCATAATCGGGATTATGAGCTCGATCAGCAAGTATTTCCAACAATTCTTGATCGTTTGTAGCATTCAGATAAAGCACATCTTCGTATGCATATAACGCCGATGCAGGTGAGTGCCCGTCTTTAAATAATCTAAATATTTTTCACAAACTTTATCTTTTACACAATGAAAACTCAATGATGCTGCTGAGTTAACTATGTGGTTGTGAGTAAATTTTATATTAATTTCGAATGGGTGGCTAAATTCAATAACACGCCAATTTTCCAGCCTAAGGTAAATTGTTGCAGTACAATTTACATTTCGCATTCGAGATGACCGTACACGTTTTGTTTCACGACCTCCTTGCTTTTCCTTCACCTTGTTAGTTACTGTGAATACAGTGACGCAGTTCTCGGAAAAGTACCTTTTCCCCTTAATTTCATAACTCTTTGTTTCTGGCATTGTAGTTTTTGACCATAACTCAAATGCCTTAAACCATTCAGACGCCATTTCTTTATTACTAACATTAATGAATGCATTTATTTCAAATTGTGGAATTGTAAAGTTTTCTGCAGTCTAAAACGATGGTAGTAAATTAAAACTCTTGATAACGTATAAATAGTTTTTAGGGAGTATGGGTTTCAATGGCTCAGGTAAAGAATTCCAATCAAATCTTTGTAAAACTATTTCACTTTCACTTCCATCTTGCTTTTTTTTATTGTATAGTTCGTTCAAGGTATTTACTAGACCTTTCTGGTCACTATCCAGATCATTATTCACATCGTTGTTCAGGCTTCTTAGATTAAAAATCAGGTCGTTTTTCATATCGTTGCTCATATTTTCATTGCTTAAATTGTGAATTTTAGAAATATTTATGTTCTGGCTGTCTTTGTATTCCATATTTTTAAAAACCAAAAGTATGAAAAAAGAAAAAAAACAATTCCAATTTATATATAAAAATTTTTTTGCTTTATTCGGACTTTGAAAAAGAAAAAAAATGAGGTCATTTTTACGTAATTGCATAAATAAGAAAAAAGGACGAAAATGCAAAAAAAAAAAAAATCAAATAGCACAGGAAAGAGAAATATCTGAGCATAGTTTACAGACGTATGTATAAACTTGGTCTTTGCAGTAAGTTGTCTATTGTCTGCTATGTACGTACGTACGTTAATAAAGATGCATTACATTTCATTGGTCTGCCGATCATCACGTGCAGTGTGGCTAATGATCTGCGCCACCAACCTGGCACACATTTCAGATGTGCATCAGAACGAATGCCACGGTGGTCACATAATGCTCCGATGGTATCCAGAGATCGATTTTTCACGTGACCCAGAAAATTTCACCTACATCTTGGTGCTCTTATCACAAGGTCACCAAGTTTCTGGATTCAGATGCGTGATATTCACCAATAGATTAGCTGTGCATAATTGTCCGGAGCAAAGCAGAGAAGAGTAATGTTGCGTATTATTATTTCCGGTGACGTCATTTATTGGATCAGGCCGAAATAAACAAATAACAGATATTTTCGAAACTACCTAGCATCAACACCAAAAAAGTACAGGCACGTGATTTTTTTGCAATGCAAATCAATCAGATTTCAAGATCAGGTGTAATGTAGCACAATCAGGAAAATTCAAAACAAATAAAATTCAAATAAAAACGATAAGTTTTCCTTGAGCGATTTTTCTTTGCTTGTACCTGTTCATTCTTCTCAACTCAACAACTATGTTTCGTTTACATAATGATAAATTTCTTAAAACACTCCATCCATCCAGATTTGAAGAAAAAATTAATGAATGGATAAGTGAAAACACCAGAAAAACTATCATAATAATGTAATAATTAATTTATTACTCAAATTAATTTATTCTCGATGAAATCATTTATTTTGAATATGATGTCATCCGGAAACATGGAGTCGTTTTTCTCGCATCTCCAAAATTTATGCGTAGAAATCTTGCCAGAGTGTTGATTCGACAACGGTATATCTTTTTTAAATTTTATAGTGACGAACATTGATACGATAGAATCATTAAAATTGATTTTGACAACCATACCTTAAAATTCGCTATTTGGAAAAAAGAGCTACTATCTATACGACCCATGTAAGTGGAAAACCAGTACCTAAAGAATTCACCGATGAGGATGAATGGATAGATGAAATTGACCAAGATGAGGAAATAGAGACCTATTATACTGAAGAAGGAGGTCAAGAACCAGACTTAATTCATGCATTAATTAACGTTGTTAAATCGCAAACGCACCTTCAACAATTTACCTTTATTGGTAAAGATGAAATAAAAGATTTTCAAAAGTCACAAAAAGACATTACGAGAATTTATAATTGAGGGATGTCAATACTAGAGTTAATACCTCAAACCGGATATATTTTTTATATCCGGATTTAAAATTACTATGTCACATTATATCATATGACATAGTATATATCCAGATATATAAATCCAGATAGAGATGTTAACTATAGATGTCCATACAAAGATGAACTAAAGGTCCTAAAAAATTGCGAAAATTTAACGACGCTCCGTATTAGAAAGAGCAATGAAAATTTCGCAACTATTAAACTTCAATATAAGTTCTTTAGAGATAGCTAATCCACATATAGATATGAAAGATCTATCTTCGGTATTGGAATTGTATGGTTCATCAATAACATTCGTAAGGGTTATCAAGAATATGTTGAATTCTTTTGGTATTGTGAATAGAAACAAATTTGATTGTTTCCCTTTCATAGATAAATTTTTTTGGTACTTTATAATATCCTATTTCTCCCGATTTCAAATTAGAAAAATTTTCTCAACTAGGAATTGGTGCATTAGGTCTGGACTTGGTGGGTTTTTTGACATATCAATTGGACAGTTTAATATTCATTAAATCACTTGGTACCTTCTGTAACAATTTCACATACCATAGATTTAATCTTTAGATCAAAGTTACAATTATCATCTGTTATTATTTTTGTTTTTTTGCAGTATAAAGAAAACTTATTGTTACTACCAGTAAATTAATCTGAGTAGAAAAAACATTTAAAATTGTAATATTTTAAAATTTTATTATGTTAATTAATCTTAATAAAAATTAAAAAAATAATCAGTACAGAAAAATCTCAATTTTTAAAAATTTTCGATTTGCTTAAGTTATATGAATTAAATGTTACAAAGTTCCTAATGAGCATGCTAATTCTAGTATTTGCCCTTACTTCAAAAATCGGTTTACCGACATCACGCCAAGTGACAATTTATAAAAATTCAAATAACCCTATTGATATCGGCTAAATAAACTTTCAGTGAAAAGAATGTCAGTGAAGTGATCAGTACAGTAACCCTGTATGAACGAGCTAATGATTATGTTGTTTTAAGGAAAGAAAATCATTATGACTATGCTACTTTATGATGAAACCGGATTTCTTCTTGTTAAAATAGCTACTTTACTTTACACATATCCACCAATTTAATAGAACAGGGTGAAACCTGAGTTGCGAAATAGTGAAATCTGCTTTGTAGATCGGGTTAGGGTGAAATCCGCGGTTTATTATGTTTTTTATTATATAAAAGCGGATTTCACCCTTACGTGATGATCATAGCAGGTTTCACCATTTTATAACTCAAGTTTCACCCCGCCGTAATTTAATTTTTAGGGTTAAATAGTTACACGAACTTTTGCCATCAAGTGGCGTAAAGAACAGATGAAACGTTCAATAAAAAAAAATTTTTTTTAATCTTATATGAGCAATGAATATTTAAAAAAAAAACAGCTACGCTAAGCGAATTATCAGGATATTTTTGGGTAGTCATTGAACGATTGGTTGAATAATGTGTAAGGGAAATTCAGAAGCGAATTTTCAGAAAAATAGCCTTTTTAACTTACTTTCAGCTAATAATCAAGCATGTAGAAATTAAAATATTCCATACCGGTACACTTTATTATGAATTCAAAGTAAGTTTAAAAGACCATTATTGTAAAATTTCACTTTGTAATAAATTTTTGACGACAAATAATTCTTAACCATGATTGGCTAATTTCAGGGTCAACCCAAATCGGCAGATATGATTTTGATTAATATGAAACAGTTATTTCTGAACCTATTATATTACATCAGTAACAATACACCATCATGATAACTTCGTGTCAATATGCACGCTACTTTATACGGTGATCTTTAACGATACTAATAGAGCCATTACTAATAGAGCCATAAAACTAATTCATTATTGTACACCGTTGATGCCATGATCGAATAATTCATGTGACATTTAATCTTGTTGTCAGGAATCTCATTTGTCATGTTGAAATTCTGAACACGAAAAATTATAACGACAAATTAGGTGAGGCTATGTTAAACGCTGTGCAGATAATTGTGAAAGTCCAAAGTAAAAACATTCGAATTTATGCTGAAAAGAAAATTGAAAAAAAGGAAATTTAAATGAAAATTAAATATGAAGCATTCAAATATTTTGAAGAATCTGATACATGTATCATCTTACCAGAAAAAGATAAAACACTTCACCTTTTCACAGTCTTAAACCTCCCTCACTTTGACAAACTTTTTTTTCTCTCTTGAATTTCGTATGATAAAATGATGCGATTTAATGTAACTAAAACTTTGTAAAATTCTAAAGGACAAAAAAATCAAATGAATAAAACTATCTTCGGGCTTCAAATAATTTGAATAGGGTCCTTCTTTTACCTTGAAAAAGTCCATTCCATAAAGTCAACTTGCACATTCTTCAGTCTATTTTCCACGGTTAACATCATCTACAACATAATCAATGATGACTACAGAACTACTTATAGAACATGTGGCTAACAACGATTAGGAACATTACCATATCTAAAAGTTGGCCACGCATGTAGCGAACTTGACATATGGGACCCGTCGCAGCAAAAGATGGCAATGAGCCAACCAATAAGATTTTGAGATTTTAATTATAGTATGCTTATAATTTTATTTTTCTAAAAATTTGTTATATAGTTTGTAAAATATTCTAATAAAAAGTATATAAATTTAAAAGTTTTTTCGTCATTCCTATATTAAAATTAATCATGTGATGATCATAAATTGTGATTTTCTCATGATCACCTGATTGTCTCATTGCTGTATACACGTGTATAAAGATGAACAAGAAATTATAAATAGCCTTTTAATAAATGTAGAAAACGTCATACGTGATAATTAACCTGGAGAATGATTACATTAAATACTGTCACGTTGTAACATTTACTCCACATATACACCTTTTTCAAGTCCATCATCGAAGCTGAACCTATTAGTTATCATCTGAACTATAGTCTGGAGTAGTGTTACCTCTAAAACGGTTTAGTGAAACTGGGGTTTAAAATAATTGAAAGCCTCACGTGTTTAGTAAATAGAACGTGATTTTATATAGAGGTTTTTATATGATTTGCTTTTATGAAAGAGGCAAACCGGCTAGAGGTATATGGAGATACCGATAGTCGTATCAGTTTATAAATAAAACTATAACTAACAATAATAATCTATATAATGCGTGAAGACTATCACAGTAATCACGTGATTAAATATCGGTTAGCCGATATTTATTATAGTCGATATCATTAATCACTAACAATTATAATCGATGAAAATCGGTTACACAAGTATATAAAGACACAAGTATTGGTTTATTTAATAAATCAGTATATGAAGACACAATTATTTATTAGAATAATGAGTTATTTATTAGACAACTATTTATTAGACAACTATTTAATAGATAACTATTTAACTAGTCTAGTAGACAACTGATTTGGCTCAAAGGCGAGACTCGTCGTATTTATATATTTTACTATATAGTTCGTAATCAATGAGATCTGTTAGATATCGGTGATATATTAGATCTATGTGATCTATAAGATCATTAATATCAGTGTGATCCATGTGATCAAGAGGATCATCGTGATCGCTGTGTCTATGTGGCAAATCTTACGTTTTTGATACTCCTGCACTTACTTTTTTGATACTCCTGTATGTACCCCAAAATTACGCTTACTTTTTTGATGCAGATCTGCATATATACGGGTGACTTGTATTACACAAAGGCCCAGTGCATTGTTTTTGCTAAAATAATTTTGGTTACACGCCGCTAATGTCGTGTAATGTACACAGGTCTAATTTTGCCCGGCATTAAGCTTAATGCTGGTTGGCACTATCATGATAATGCCCCCGGCGGGGTTAGACATAATTCCGGCCCACCCTAACCCTAAATCTAGTGGTACCCTAACCCGGCATTAAGCTTAATGCTGGTGGGCACTATCATGATAATGCCCCGGCGGGGTTAGACATAATTCCGGCCCACCCTAACCCTAAATCTAGGAACCCTAAAAACTATTGTTCGAAGCAACATCCAATCACAGTACATATACTAGATGCATATGTCGTGTAACCAGTATATGTACTGTGATTGGATGTTGCTTCGAACAATTAGTTTTTAGGGTTCCTAGATTTAGGGTTAGGGTGGGCCGGAATTATGTCTAACCCCGCCGGGGCATTATCATGATAGTGCCCACCAGCATTAAGCTTAATGCCGGGTTAGGGTACCACTAGATTTAGGGTTAGGGTGGGCCGGAATTATGTCTAATCCCGCCGGGGGCATTATCATGATAGTGCCCACCAGCATTAAGCTTAATGCCGGGTTAGGGTACCACTAGATTTAGGGTTAGGGTGGGCCGGAATTATGTCTAACCCCGCCGGGGGTATTATCATGATAGTGCCCACCAGCATTAAGCTTAATGCCGGGCAAAATTAAACTTGTGTAACGTTACACGACATTAGTGGCGTGTAACCAAAAATTATTTTTGCAAAACAATGCACTGGGCCTTTGTGTAACACAAGTCACGTGTATATATGCAGATCTGCATCAAAAAAGTAAGCGTAATTTTGGGGTACATACAGGAGAATCAAAAAAGTAAGTGCAGAATTATCAAAAACGTAAAATTTGCGTCTATGTGATCTACGTGATTTATTGGCTTCGATGTTCACATGTTTTAATGTCTCATGACATACCTGTCCAATAATATTCTATGACGTATTCTAGGTATAACAGTACCAACTTTCGGAGCCAATCTTGTTATGTGCTACTTAATAGTGATATTTAAAATAAGGATCTTATTTTTTGCCTTTTCTTATATTCAATAAATGATCTTGAATACAATTATCAACATGGGATAGAAATTAAAAAGGATGAACATAAGATATTTATTCGTTATCAAAAATCTGCCGGAATGAGAGATGATATCGCAATAAATCAAGTTGGCTATTGTTATTAACATAGAATAAAAGTTGAAAATTTGAATATAAAGCATTAATTTATCTGCTGAGATAGGAAATGCCGCTGCAATATATGAACTTAAATAATGTCCACTTAAAGAGGTATTGCATCTAGGGAGGTAAAAATCTGTAAGTGTAATATTAGTTGGTCCCAAGATAAGACATACATTTAAGGGACTTTTCATAGTACGGCATTTAGGGAGTTGCATTTTGATCTGACCGTAGTTATTAACATAGATTAGGAATTAAAAAAAAAAAAAGAAAATAAACTACGATACACTTATGTAGAGTTGCAATATATCAAAAATTGGATATTACTATCGAAATAGATTGGAGTATCAAAAAATATACAAAAGACTGATTATTGGTATCAATGTAATTTATTTTTATATGAATAATTATTATTATAATTAAATATCAGATAATTTAAATGATTACTATTCGATTTATTTTTGAGTTTTATTAATTAAAAAGTTTGACATAAATGATGATAAAAAATAACCAATAGTTGAAAAACATATGCATGGCTATAAATTTCCTATAAATAAATATTGTAAAGACAGAAAAAGATGATTTACAAAAGTATATTTGACCTAGTGGCTGAGAAAAGAGAAGACATTACTCGAAAAAAGTGTAGTGTTTATTAATAAAAGTTTACAGAGATGAATTCGTTAAGAGGTAATATTTATTTTCATCGTATTATTAATGATTGTAATAATCTATTATTTTTAAAATTACTTAACAGAAATCTAAATTCCTTAATGTGCAGTAACTGAGTAGTAACTATATAGTAATTATATAGTTGCTATCAAATTAAATATTAACTATATAGTACTATGTAATTACTGCGTATTAAGGAATCTCAAGTTTTTGCAAAGTAAAATTGAAAGCATATTGTGATATTGGATCTAAAAATCTTCCATTTCTAAAATAAATACGGAATAAATATTTGGAGGATTATATACATATTTTTTTTTTAGATTATGCAAAAGTGAGTTTCTTACGTAAAAATCATATCTATACAGGAATAATGAAATGGAAAATTAATTAACATATTGCACCGGAAACTTTAAATAAAAGGCACTTAAAATGGCATCAAATATTTATTCGTTTGGAATAATTACAAGATGATGTGGAAAATTTTACATGAAAACCTGGATATTACAATTAAAATTTGGAATATAACTTCAAATACAAAAGTTCCATGATTATTTACGAACAAAGTAGCAAATACTTTATTAAAATGAGATATCATAAATCAGATAATATATTTAAAAAAAACTTACACAACTTACACACATACAAGCACAGCACATTTGGATAAAAAAAAAACTAAGCAAATTATATAATAATGTAACTGTGCAATATTGTTGCGTGAAGCCAAGAATGGAGGTACCAATGGGATATGATTAAAGATTTAAAAATCAAAAAATTAATAGCAGTCATCGAGATATCTTCATTCAACACTTTGTCTTGATAGATGGTATGAATAATAAATGTATAATCCCTAAAAATAAATCATTTTTTTTTTTTGTCAATTATATAAAAATACATGAAAAAGGTCAATGCTTATATCAAAAGTATCAGATAACTTTGTTTTATTGTGAACTTGCAATCGACAAATCTGATTAATAAAACTATTCCAACAGCACTTGAAAAATTAACTTGCAAGGTCAGTTGTAATCTGAATTAAAAAAAATCCAAATTTTTTATAACTTAAAATTTTGCCTATAAAACTTTTGTGTCTAATTTAATTAACTTTTTTTTTTTTTATAACTCCTTTTCGGAGACGCTCAGTGGTATACTTATTTAATTAACTGTTTAAAAAAGATTCCTTAGTAAATTTTAAACATAAATGTGATCTATAATTAGAGATGTGTTCCGTAAATTAGCACTGTATTATTTATTTCCTAGGGGAGTAGAAATTATAACAGGTTTACTGATGATCATAACACATACTAACTTTTGGGCTTCGCATTATTTTTATTTTTTTTTTATTTACATCATTTTTTATTGTTTTTATCGTTTTATCGCCTTTGCTTTTTACTTCTACATTTAACTTTTTTCAAACTCTTACTTTCACTTTGCCAATATCGAACCTTTTTTTAGCTCATTTTACTATGCCTATTTACTTTGACTTTTAAAGTTCTTTAGATAAAACGTGAAAAATACAAAAAAAAAGACTCAAATAAAAATTAAGAATTAAAAATTAGAATTTCCCGATGATCAATATAAGACCAAGAATCTTTCGTGAGAAGATTCCCGGCCACAATATGATTATTACAAATATGTTTAATCACGTGTAAAAAATAATGACGAAGGTAGTCATAAGTGACACTTAGTGCAACAGAAGATTACAATATATATAAACTGTAGTTTAATTTTATTTACAATAAACTACGATTTTATAATAAATTACAGTTTATTTATTATAGTTAATAGTTTATAGTTCGCACTCTACCTATAATATCTTAGTTGTTCTAGGGATAGTTGCCTAAAACGCGGAGCAAGTGCTGCAAAGTGGTATATGTTCCAAAATACTGTATATCCTAGTGTAACAGTTAGTTTAGGAGCCATGTCAAAAACTTAAAGTCATATGACTACGTAGGATCATACATATTGACAATGGTCTCTCAGACTGCCAGGAATATCAATATTAATACGCAATAAAGATCAACAACCAATCATCCTATGATCAGGCTTAGACAAAAAAGGCAGTTAGATTTGGCGAGTAGAAGTTTATGACCGTAGGTAAGACTTTTTTCCTCTTAAGTGTTTACTTGTCTCTCACACAAATTCAATTACACTAATGACGACTCCAAAAACGATGACTCCAAGAAAAGAAGCACCTAAAAAAAGAGAGAAAAGAGAGAAAGTAGTACCCGTAACAAAAAGAACAAACTAGTAAAATAAAAAAAGCACTTAAATCGACAAAGGTGATTCCCATTATGACGATTCCAAGAATGGCAACTCGAAAAATTACTCCAAGAAAAGAAACACCTAAAAAAAGAGAGAAGTTAGTACTCGTAACAATAAAATAAAAAAAAAAACTAGTAAAAAAAAACATTTAAACTGACAAAGATCTCGACTCCCACTATGATTCCAAAAACAATGACTCCAAAAACGACAACTCCAAGAACGACGACTCCAAGAACTACGACTCCAAAAATGACGACTCCAAGGATGATGACTCCAAGAAAAGAAGCAACTAAAATAAGAAAGTTAGTACCCATAACAATAAAAAAAACAAACTACTGCAATAAAAAAAAACCAAAAAAAGATGAAAAAATTTTTACTTATCTAAAGAAAACCCAAAGAAGTATTAGCGCGAATAAAAAAAATAATAAAAAACTCTAGATTTACCTGTAGATCGATTTAAAGCTAATATATGAAATATATGATCATATGATTGACTGATCATATTGGGTCCAATAATTATTACTGTTTATAAAAATAAAACCAAAAAAATCATTATTTCATGGGATAGTGGGTCTCGAACCACGGGCTTGCCTTTCTGGCTGTTGTATCCGGTACAATGGCGATTCGACCTAACTCCTACACCATGTAGGAATGATTGTAATTTTTTAATTTTATTATTTATTAAACCAATATTTGTGATACCATATCACAAGGTCACCAAATTTCCAGATTCAGTGATGATCTCAATACAGCTGCGCATAATGTAGATCACTATATTGTATGACTGCAGATGCAGCAACAGGGGTCGCAAAAGTTAACTACCCAGTATCGGCATTAAAAAAGTACGAGCACGTGATATTAGCAACCACCTGATCAAATTCGATGAAATTTTTTTTATTTGAATTATGTAATCCTTAGAATTTCAAATAAAAAAATTTTTTATCAAATTTATCAGGTGATTGCTAAGATATCTTCGTTCAAAGGTTTAGAATAATTTTGCGCAGCTTGTATTTTGATTCTGAGCAAAGGCATTTTAGCAACCACCTTATTAAACTTAGTGAAAGTTTTTTTTCATTTGAATTCTATAGATCCATAGAATTCAAATAAAAAAATTTTAATTCACTTTGATCAAGTGATCTCTTCGCTCAAAAGTTAAGATTATCATATCAAATTTTACATCAGATATTAAATTCTAAAAACAGATTTTACAAATTCAAAAGATTTACATATAATAAATAGAATAAATTTTATTCATCGCCGGCAATGTATATTATATGTCGCTTAACCTATTATGTACGTCACTAACAATTCATTTAGCATCTTGGGTGTGACCAATCATCGTTGTGACAAATAAGTATTTAATATATGATATACTTAGGGGAGATTTATCTGTTATGCCCTTAATTTGTCACACCATATATGTTAAATAAACTTAATAGACTTGCAACATAAATAGTAAAATTGTACAAACTTAACTGGCTTTCAATCTCTAAATAAAAATACTCAAATATTGCTATTATAATTAATAGCGCTTGTATAGACATAAAAAATACTAACAATCACTATTTTTAGTGGGATGTTTTGGAGCATAATGGCCAGTTTTATGACACAATCCACATTTACGACTACCAACAGTATTGTTTGTATCACTATTATCGACCTTATATTTATTCTCTTTTTATTTTAATAATTTGTTTTGACGTCTACCTTTACCTATGTGTTCTAACGGAACTTTAACAGTATTAACATCAAGCATACGACCATTAGATAATTTAATTTCATAATTTGAATTGGTATTTTCTCTTAAGATTTCATGTTCTGATTGCATATTTATTTGCCGACTCTTTTCTTTTTCTGAAATACAAGACTATATATAAGGCATTTTGATCGTTATCTTCTATTGAATAATGTAGTGCTTTTTTGAAATGTCCCATAAGTTGACCATAATATAGTTTTTTACACATAGGTAGGTGAACATAATCTTCTTGAACATTAACATAATATTTAGGAATCGGATAAGTTCTCTGTAAAATATTATCGTAAGAACTTTTTAAACGTTTAGAAGATGCTCCAATTAAAAGTTCATTAGAAGCCAATTCAACTTTATTCCAAATATTGTCTTGAAACCATCGTATTGACATCAACATTACATGAATAATGCATTTGAATTTTCTACCATCAGTTTAAAGTAATGCCGACAAATAGTTCCATGTGAAACTAATAGAAGAATAATATGTTGATATGAACTTGTAGAACTTGTAGCCATATAAGGAACAATTCGCCATACTTCTTGAATCGATTCTTTTGAAACTGAGTTTATTAACATTTTTAAAATGCTTGCCGATGGTCATAATGGTCTCCAATATTCACAATATCTTCATTATTTTGATCATCTACTAATGGTATCTCATCCCAAAATCCATAAAATAAATCAGTAATATATTGTATAACATATATAGCTCTAAGTCTAATACTAAACAAGATCTAATCTAACCTTAAAAACTAACCCTAACCTGAATTCTAATAACTAATTCTAAACTTCACCCTAATCCTAACCTTAAAAACTAACCATAACCCGAATTCTAAATAACTAATTCTAATTTTTACCCTAATCCTAACCCTAATTTTGAAAACTAATCCTACCCGAATTCTAATAACTGATTCTTATCTTTACCCTAACCCTAACCAATCTTAATTATCATATATTCATATTCATACTAATTCCCCCTTAATTCGCATTTATCCTAATTCTAATCTTTAATCAAATTTCAAGTTTTTGCTTATAGTTAATACTAATGTAAAAATAATTCAGATAAATTAACAAACTTACTAATTGATCTTCAGTTAATTCAAAAGCTTCTTCATTAGGTACCTTTTCACATCTATACAGTACTAATTCAACTATTTGTGGTGAAAAATATTTTTTAATCATATCGTTTATGTTATTAAAAAAGTTGTTTTACAATAAATGGTTGGTGACATGTTGTTGACTTATATTTCCACACCATAAAACTCTTATTTAAAGCTTCTTTCTGCATTTGAGGTTCTAATGCTTCAACTACATCAGCCATAGTAGAGCTAGCGGAGACAGCCTTATAGATAAGTGCATTTATTTACTCAACACGTTGTATTGATTGTATGCCAACTGTAAATATTCAACTTGTAAAAGCACATGCCCAAGAATGGCATATTGTATAAAGTGGATCAAGCAAGTAATTATTAACATCAGGATAAGTATCTAATAAAGTTTGAAATCTTTCTCAAAAACATTAATACTTAATGAGTTGCATGTTTTCCAAAAGTCATTAATAAAAGCTTTGTAATCAATAGACCCAAGTTTATTTTTAAGTCGTTTTGGTAGGTTTTGAGATAAGTACAAAATACAATGTATGTGATAAGCATTTTTATACAATTTGACAAGCTGCATCCATGGCAGGATCCAGGTCTGTTAAATAACTCGTGGCTCAACATTTCGTTACATCTAATGTTTGTTGCAAAACCTACTCATAACACTCTTTTGTTTCATTATTCAAAAAGGCTTGTGCACCTAAACGTAACCTTCTATCGTTATTGACAAGTATAAATAAGGATAATGGATAATTATATTTATTAGTTCGTGAAGTATTATAATGCAATACAACATCTGAGAAATGAGACCACAATACAATTTGATCCTCTGTAATCCAAAATATACCACATAATCTATCATTGTCCGTATTAATAAGATGTTGTATAAACATCATGGGTTCATTTTTTTGTTTCTCAAGAAGATACTTTAACAATTTAGAAGCATCTGAACCAGTAATTTTATATTTGCGCTTAATTTTTTGAATGGCATTCGAGAGATCTTGTGTAAGAAACAGTTGATCAGGATATAATAGTTGTAATTAGTTCCTTATGGTATGTGCATCACAACATCTATAAATAACTGCATGTTCAATTTCTGACATTATGTCTTGATCAAATTTTCGGAATGTAGCAGCAAACTTTACATTATCAGCATTTAAGTTATGATTATGTTCAAGGTTCATAAAGCTCACATATACACCATTACTTTCAGGCTTATTTAAGTTAATGTGCCATTGGCAATTTGTTTTTTTGAACCTTTATTACATTGTTGTTCAATTGATTTTGATGTATCGTAAAATCTTGAAATAGTAGGCATGGGCATTATTTCGAATCTTGGCCTGAATTAAGCTTAATTCGGGCCGAATTTTGTAATTTCACCCCTGCACATTATTTCGAGATTTTACAGTAATAGGCTTATATATGCCAGCATTTTCGCATGCAAATGTTCTTTTTTTTACTGATCCATCAGATGACAATGCATTCTATATCTCTTGATTACAAATCCTCTCTTCTTTCCATATTCCCTTATGTAAAGTTCAGCAGCTTCCCAAGAATCAAATTGCAAGCCAATAAATAGCTCATCAGGTAAAGAACAACTAACAGAGGAATGACTAATTTCAAATAAAGCTTATTAGATTGAAAAAGCTATTACTATTAACAACTTAAACTAAAGAAAAAGTAAACCATATAACATTCTCACCTTTTTCAAAATTTACCGAACGTGTAAACTCTGACTCTAAATCTGATTCCTGGTTTCTGTCAAATACAACATGGTTCTATATTAATTACATTAAATAAAAGCTTACGATCTATAATAAAATGATAAAAATACCAACCTAATTCTAAACCCATGGCAAGTTCAGTATTATCCTTCCTTATTTCACAATCTACTTTCGAATCCAAACTTAATAACGTTATTTTTATCATTTACTAGCCCTGTAAGTAATTAACTCATCGCATTAGACTTTATAGCTAATAACAAAACAAACAGATCGCAAATCTAATCCTGAACCCAACTAAATAAAATACTAACCTAATTCCAAACCCAACACAAGCCCAGACTTATCTTTGCTTATTTTCAAACCCGCAACACTCTTGCCTTTTACTAACTCTGCAAGTAATTATTGTGTTAAAGGCATAGAGTTTATTGTTAAAAACAGTGAACAAATTGGACACTAACCTAATTCTGAACTGGAAGCAGCACTGAAGCAGCTCGAAACATATTCTCACTTTCCGAACCTGAATCCACACTACCATTTGAACAAAAACTGGCCCTCACATTGCCTTCACTTTCCTCAAAGTCTGTAATAAATTGCTTGTGATGTTAAGACTATGAAATATATACTGACAGAGAGATAAATAAAATACTAACTTAGGTTGCTCTCTTCAGCTTGGTACAATAAAACTGTTAAGCCAATGTATATCATTATAAAAAAAAAACATGTTCTGTACATTTCAATTTTGATCAGCATAAGTCACATGTTTAGTGTAGAGGCGACAACGTCGCACATGCAATGAATAAATTTATTCTAAATAATAAATCATAAAAAAACACTTGCCTTTCTTGCTGTTCAGGAATAATTGTAATTTTTAACATTTGTGATACCAGGTTGTCCTTATTACAAGGTCACCAAATTTCTGGATTCGGATGCGTGATATTCACCAATAGATTAGCTGTGCATAATTGTCTGGAGCGAAGCAAAGAAGAGTAATGTTGCGTATTATTATTTCCTGGTGACGTCATTTATTGGATCAGCCCGAAATAAACAAATAACAGATGTTTTTGGAACTACCCAGCATCAACACCAAAAAGTACGGGCACATGATTTTTTTGTAATGCAAACCAATCAGATCTCAAGATCAGATGCAACGTAGCATGATCAGGAAAATTCAAAACAAATAAAATTCAAATAAAAACAATAAGTTTTTCTCGAGTGATTTTTCTTTGCTTGTATCTGTTTATTCTTCTCAACTCAACAACTACGTTTCGTTTACATATATACTATTAAAATCCCTTATTTGATTATAATAAATTTCTTAAAACACTCCATCCATCCAGATTTGAAAAAAAAATTAATGAATGGATAAGTGAAAACGCCAGAAAAAACTATCATAATAACATAATAATTAATTTGTTACTCAAATTAATTCATTCTCGATGAAATCATTTATTTTGAATATTATGTCATCCAGAAACATGGTGTTGTTTTTCTCGCATCTCCAAAATTTATGCGTAGAAATCTTGCCAGAGTGTTGATCGACGTCGGCATATCTTTTTTAAATTTTATAGCGACAAACATTGATTCGATAGAATTATTAAAATTGATTTTGACTACCATGCCTTACAAATTCGCTATTTGGAAAAAAGAGCTACTATCTATACGACCCATGTAAGTGGAAAACCAGTACCTAAAGAATTCACCGATGAGGATAAATGGATAGATGAAATTGACCAAGATGAGAAAATAGAGACCTATTATACTGAAAAAGGAGGTCAAGAACCAGACTTAATTCACGCATTAATTAACGTTGTTAAATCGCAAACGCATCTTCGACAATTTACCTTTATTGGTAAAGATGAAATAAAAAATTTTCGAAAGTCACAAAAAGATATTACGAGAATTTATAATTGAGGGATGTCAATACTAGAGTTAATTCCTCAATCCGGATATATTTTTTATATCCGGATTTAAAATCACTATGTCACGTTATATCATATGACATAGTATATATCCGGATATATAAATCCAGATAGAGATGTTAACTATAGATGTCCAAACAAAGACGAACTAAAGGACCTAAAAAATTGTGAAAATTTAATGACTCTCCGTATTAGAAAGAGCATATGAAAATTTCACAACTATTAAACTTCAACATAAGTTCTTTAGAGATAGCTAATCCACATATAGATATGAAAGATCTATCTTCAGTGTTGGAATTGTATGGTTCGTCAATAACATTCGTTAGGGTTATCAAAAATGTGTTGAATTCTTTTGGTATTGCGAATAGAAACAAAATCGATTGTTTCCCTTTCATAAATAAATTTTTTCCCTTTCATAGATTAATTTTTTTGGTACTTTATAATATCCTATTCCTCCCAATTTCAAATTAGGAAAATTTTCTCAACTAGGAATTGGTGCATTAGGTCTGGACTCAGTGGGTTTTTCGACATATCAATTGGACAGTTTAATAATCATTAAATCACTTGGTACCTTCTGTAACAATTTCACATACCATAGATTTAATCTTTAGATCAAAGTTAAAATTATCATCTGTTATTATTTTTGTTTTTTTGCAGTATAAAGAAAACTTATTGTTACTACCAGTAAATTAATCTGAGTAGAAAAAACATTTAAAATCGTAATATTTTAAAATTTTATTATGTTAATTAATCTTAATAAAAATTAAAAAAATAATCAGTACAGAAAAATCTCAATTTTTAAAAATTTTCGATTTGCTTAAGTTATATGAATTAAATGTTACAAAGTTCCTAATGAGCATGCTAATTCTAGGATTTGCCCTTACTTCAAAAATCGGTTTACCGACATCACGCCAAGTGACAATTTATAAAAATTCAAATAACCCTATTGATATCGGCTAAATAAACTTTCAGTGAAAAGAATGTCAGTGAAGTGATCAGTACAGTAACCCTGTATGAACGAGCTAATGATGATGCGGTCTTAAGGAAAGAAAATCATTATGACTATGCTACTTTATGATGAAACCGGATTTCTTCTTGTTAAAATAGCTACTTTACTTTACACATATCCACCAATTTAATAGAACAGGGTGAAACCTGAGTTGCGAAATAGTGAAATCTGCTTTGTAGATCGGGTTAGGGTGAAATCCGCGGTTTATTATGTTTTTTATTATATAAAAGCGGATTTCACCCTTACGTGATGATCATAGCAGGTTTCACCATTTTATAACTCAAGTTTCACCCCGCCGTAATTTAATTTTTAGGGTTAAATAGTTACACGAACTTTTGCCATCAAGTGGCGTAAAGAACAGATGAAACGTTCAATAAAAAAAAATTTTTTTTAATCTTATATGAGCAATGAATATTTAAAAAAAAAACAGCTACGCTAAGCGAATTATCAGGATATTTTTGGGTAGTCATTGAACGATTGGTTGAATAATGTGTAAGGGAAATTCAGAAGCGAATTTTCAGAAAAATAGCCTTTTTAACTTACTTTCAGCTAATAATCAAGCATGTAGAAATTAAAATATTCCATACCGGTACACTTTATTATGAATTCAAAGTAAATTTAAAAGACCATTATTGTAAAATTTCACTTTGTAATAAAATTTTGATGGTAAATAATTCTTAACCATAATTGGCTAATTTCGGGATCAACCCAAATCGGCAGATATGATTTTGATTAATATTTCTGAACCTATTATATTACATCAGTGACAATACGCCATCATGATAACTTCGTGTCAATATGCACGCTACTTTATACGGTGATCTTTAACGATACTAATAGAGCCATTACTAATAGAGCCATAAAACTAATTCATTATTGTACACCGTTGATGCCATGATCGAATAATTCATGTGACATTTAATCTTGTTGTCAGGAATCTCATTTGTCGTGTTGAAATTCTGAACATGAAAAATTATAACGACAAATTAGGTGAGGCTATGTTAAACGCTTTGCAGATAATTGTGAAAGTCCAAAGTAAAAACATTCGAATTCATGCTGAAAAGAAAATTGAAAAAAAGGAAATTTAAATGAAAATAAAATATGAAGCATTCAAATATTTTGAAGAATCCGATACATGTATAATCTTACCAGAAAAAGATAAAACACTTCCCCTTTTCACAGTCTTAAACCTCCCTCACTTTGACAAACTTTTTTTTCTCTCTTGAATTTCGTATGATAAAATGATGCGATTTAATGTAACTAAAACTTTGTAAAATTCTAAAGGACAAAAAAATCAAATGAATAAAACTATCTTCGGGCTTCAAATAATTTGAATAGGGTCCTTCTTTTACCTTGAAAAAGTCCATTCCATAAAGTCAACTTGCACATTCTTCAGTCTATTTTCCACGGTTAACATCATCTACAACATAATCAATGATGACTACAGAACTACTTATAGAACATGTGGCTAACAACGATTAGGAACATTACCATATCTAAAAGTTGGCCACGCATGTAGCGAACTTGACATATGGGACCCGTCGCAGCAAAAGATGGCAATGAGCCAACCAATAAGATTTTGAGATTTTAATTATAGTATGCTTATAATTTTATTTTTCTAAAAATTTGTTATATAGTTTGTAAAATATTCTAATAAAAAGTATATAAATTTAAAAGTTTTTTCGTCATTCCTATATTAAAATTAATCATGTGATGATCATAAATTGTGATTTTCTCACGATCACCTGATTGTCTCATTGCTGTATACACGTGTATAAAGATGAACAAGAAATTATAAATAGCCTTTTAATAAATGTAGAAAACGTCATACGTGATAATTAACCTGGAGAATGATTACATTAAATACTGTCACGTTGTAACATTTACTCCACATATACACCTTTTTCAAGTCCATCATCGAAGCTGAACTTATTATAGTGGAATTCACCTAAAGCCATCACCTTTTAATTATAAAAAATTTTAAATTGTTATAACACTTTAAGAACAAAAGATTTTTAAAAAATTTTTTGATAATATAATAGCTTATTGTTTAAATTATTAAACTATCAATAAATTTTTTAAATATCTTTTATTTTTAAGCCATTATATTAATTTAAATTTATATATGATTCAAAAATTTTGGCGTTTATATATAAAAAAACATAACAAAATTTGAATTTATTAATAAAAATTTAAATATTATTAATTAATTTTAAATTGTATTAAGTTTTTCTGCATTTTTATTGGATAATTAGGTTACACTGCAGCTAAAAAATTGGCGCCTGTATATAAAAATTTTTTGGCTTTAGGTGAATTCCACTGTAGTTTATCATCTGAACTATAGTCTGGAGTAGGCCAATAAGATCTTGGAAAATATCCATTCCAGAATTTTTGTGAATAGTATTTCTAAGCTCTGACTAATTTAGAATTAAGAAATTGTGTTTTTGACTTTGATGTATTATCTATTAAAAATTTTTTTACTTTTCTTTTAATAAGATTGAATAAATATCAAAAAAATTTTTTTAAAAAAACTATATATTAATAAGTTAAATGTGTGAAAATAAAAATAAAATTAAATTTTTTAAAAATTTTTAAATCATTTCAAACTGCAGTAACATTATTTATTGAAAGACACTTTATGATTGGACATAAAATAGTGCAATATTAATTTTAGAAATAATACTGTTTAACAAGATAATGATCAGAAATGTGAGTTCATACAAATTTAAATAATTAAATCAAAAGTACAAACGTACAATTTTGCATTGCAAGCAACTAGCTTAAATGTGTTAAGACCGTTTCACATAGTATATCATCAGCCTAGTAATTTAATTTATATAGAAATAATTAGAGATATTTCATGTTGCAGTGAATTATTTTAAAGTTTCAATTATAAAAATCTATACTCACGCCCTAGTAATTTAATTTATATATATGTTCTATTTATTTAATAGTAGGAATTATTTTATAAAATAGACTTATACTCACAATCTAGTAATTTACATATAGATAATTAGAGATGTTTTATTTAACAGCAGATTATACGCAAAGTTTTATAATTTATAAAATCGTCATATACTCGCCCCCTAACAATTTAATTTACATATAACCGGTGATGTTTTATTTAATAAGGTTTTTAATTCACAAAAATAGTTTTATACTCACAAACTAATAATTGATTTGCATATAATAATTAGAGATATTTTATTTATTTAACAGTAGATTATTAAAAATTTTTAACCATAAAATAGTCTTATACTCACAGTCTAGTAATTTAATTTACATATAAATAATTAGCAATGTTTTATTTAATACTGTAATAGCAGATTATTATAAAGTTTTTAATTATAAAAAGCCTTAAACTCACAGCCTAATAATTTAATTTACATATAAATAATTAGAAATGGTTTGCTTGTTAGTAACTTATTATAAAGTTTAATTTAAAATAATCTTATACTCACGTCCTAGTAATATAAATAATTATAGATTTTTATTTAGTAATAAATTAATAAAAATGCTGATTTATAAAATAATCTTATACTCACGCTCTATATTTTAAATTACACGTAAATCATTAGAATATTTTATTTAATATCATATAGATCATTATAAAGTTTTTAATTCATAAAATAGGTTTATACTCACCAACTAGTAATTAATTTACATATAAATAATTAGAGATGTTTATTTAATAGATTATTATAAAGCTTGAAAATATAAATTATTCTTATACTCTATATAATTAATTAAAGATGTTTTATTTAATAGTAAATCTTTAATAGTCTTATACTCATAATCTAGTATTTAAATTGCATATTAATAATTAGAGATAATTTATTTAATAGTCGATTATCGTAAAGTTTTTAATTTATCAAATAGTCATACTTACCTCCTAATAATTTAATTTGCATATAAATAATTAGAGATGTTTTATGTAATAGTAGACTATTATATTTTTATAGAGGTCTGATCCGGTCAAAAAAATAAGTATTTGAATATTCATTCGTTCAATCTTCTCAATACTTATAAGATATTGGTCATGCAACGATTAATATCATGAAATTTGTTTTGTCGGAGCAAATGATTGGCTGGCACGTGCCGTACGCGGCACGTTTCGACCAATCATTTTGTTCCGACAGAGCAATTTTGTGATATTTATCATCGCATGATCCAATATCGATGTTATCGTGCAATTATGATCATGATATAAAAGTTGTGATTGGCTAACTGAGTTTTAATTTGGGATTGTTGTGCTTACTAATAACATACAAAAAATAACAATAAGAAAATTTTTCATGATCATATGAGTTTGCACGATAACTGAATATTCGGCAGAAAATTTCGAATGAATATTCGAATACTCACTGGATATTCATTGAATATTATGTCACGAAGTAGAGTTGTTGATACAGAACAATAATTAATTTAGTATTATGAAGTCGAATTGATTGCTGATTTGATAGTAATTTAACAAACGATCTTTGTACTTGCAAGCCATATAATCTTGTTTATCTACTTTGGATTTATACAAGATCGGGCGATATCTTGTATTTTAATCGGTCGACTAAATAGTATTTATTCATTGAATATTCGAAAACTTATTTGATAAATAATTTTTATATTCGAATATTCAATTCAGTGAACCAATTATATATTCGAAGATTCTTGAATATTCGAATATGGATCAGACCTATATTTATACTTACTCCCTAGTAATTTAATTTACATATAAATAGTTGGAGGTGTTTTATTTAATAATAGATTATTATTATTATTATTATAAAGTTTTTAATTTATAAAATAGTCTCGTATTCACCATCTAGTAATTTATTTACATATATATAATTAGGGATGTTTTATTTAATAGCAGATTATTGTAAATTTTTAATTTATGAAATAGTTTTATACTCACCTTCTAATAATTTAATTTACATATAAATAATTAGAGGTGCTTTTATTTAATAGATTATTATAAAATTTTTAATTTATAAAATAGTCTTATACGCACTCACTAGTATTTTAAAATTACATATAAATAATTAGAGATGTTTTATTCAATTGCAGATTATCATATTGTAAATTAGTCTTATACTCGCCAGCTTGTAATTTAATTTACATATAATAATTAAAGATGTTTAATTTATAATAAGATTAATGTAAAATTTTAATTTATAAAATAGTCTTATGCTCACCATCTAATAATTAATTTACATATAAATTATATAAATTAAGAGATAATATTAATTTTTAATATTTAATACCTCGTTTTTTTTCATATGCCCAGGAAGGGTAATAATTTCCAATTGGATAATTAACATCAAAATTGCCAAGAATTTTCCAAATAGCATTTTTTTTCTTGAAAAAATTGTTAAAATATACTTTCTTTTCAAAAAACGAAAAGAAAAATGTCAATTAAAATTAAAAGGTTTAAAAGCATGCATTTATATAGAATGCATTTTCAAAGTAAGATACAAAGAATGTGCATATTTTTTTGAAGCCATTCTCGATAAAAACAATAGTAAATAGCTTATCTAATTTAAACTGATATGAAGCTTAGTCATATCACATAAAGAAGTGTCAAAAAAAGTGTCAACCTTATGATCAAAAGGTTAGTGATGCAAAACGGCTCAGCAGAGCCGTGAGCCGACCGGCTTAGCTGAGCTAATTAACGTGAACCGATCGGCTTAGCTGTCTGTTTGTGTTACATGAAGCCACAAAGTAAGTACGTACGTAACATTTGTTACTATTTGTAATATTGTAAAGGCTATTTAATATCTTTATTTTTTTAATTTTTAATATTTTTTTTTTGTATTCTCATTATAATCGTTCATTTCAACTCATTTGACTTGCTAAATTATTTTCCGCTAATTAAAATTGAGTATTAATTTAGGTGCATCCTTAATACTGCTGTAACGAATTAACAATTTAATTTTCGAAATTGTAAAAATTGTAAATGATATAAATAACTTATACTAAAATGGAAGTTAATAGTGGCTGGGTGACGTAGTTACCGTATTTGCGCGTAATAGCGGGCCGGGCGTTATTCGGATTTTGACTTTTCAAAAATTTCGTTATTTGCTCAAAATTGCGCCCATGCGCGTCCCGAAATAACGCGCACCCCCTTTTATTAATTTAATGTTTTAAAATGTAATAAAAGATTCAAGATGCAAATAGGGTTCCTACAAACCCGGATCAAATCAAACTTTAGGTCAGATTTGGGTTTGATTTGATTTGAAATCAAACTCAAACCCAAACTATAATTAAAAAAATTATTTGAGTTTGATTTGAAGCAAACTTTTTAGTTAAATTTGAGTTTGGTTTGAATTTGAGTTTGAAGTTTGCAAACTAGTTTGAGTTTGAATAATATAAATATATTTTTATATTTTTATTGATAATACTAGAGAGTGATCCTATAGGCGAAATGTGGCGTGCCTCCATCTACAATTTTTTTACTAAGTTAACGATACATTTCCACTAATTGAAAGTTGTAGAGCTCATCAAGACGCATCTAACAGTGGTTAGATCATACAAATCGGCCCAGTGGATGGCAAGATATCGTCAAAAAACATTGGCCGACTATATAAAAATCCGTATAAAAATCACTATAGGCGAAATGTGACGTGCTTCCATCTAAAACTTTTTTTTTACTAAGTTAACGAAACATGCCCAATAATTGAAAGTTGTAGAGCTCGTCGAGACGCATCTAACGGTTGTTATATCATCCAAATCGGCCCAGTGGATGGCGAGATATCATCGAAAACGATTGGCCGACTATATAAAATCTCTATATATAGTCGACCAATCGTTTTTCAATGATATCTCGCCATCCACTGGGCCGATTTGGATGATCTAACAACCGTTAGATGCGTCTCGACGAGCTCTACAACTTTCAATTAGTGGACATGTATCGTTAACTTAGTAAGAAAAAGTTTTAGATGGAAGCACGTCACATTTCGCCTATAGTGATTTTCATACGGATTTTTATATAGTCGGTCAATCGTTTTTCGATGATATCTCGCCTTCCACTGGGCCGATTTGGATGATCTAACCACCATTGGATGCGTCTTGACAAGCTCTACAACTTTCAATTAGTAGATAAGTACAATTAACTCAGTAAGAAAAAATTTTAAAATATAAAAATATATTTATGTTATTCAAACTCAAACTAGTTTGCAAACTTCAAATCAAACTCAAATCAAACTTAGTATAGTATTTGGGTTTGGTTTGAATTTGATTATTTTTATTTGAATTTGGGTTTGATCTCAAACTTTATAAAATTTATAGTTTGAGTTTGGTTTGATTTGGGGTTTGATCAAACTCAAATCAAACCCGGATCAAACTTCGGAACCCTAGATGCAAATGCTAATTTAACTCAATCGTGACAAAAATAAAAAATAATTTTTACCAGGAACGTAGAACGAAGTACGTAGAGTATGGTTTACATTCGAGTTTTGCGTTCATCCACAAAATCTTGATTCTAATTGGATATAGAAATCGAATGATGCCGTAACTATATCAGTGAAGTTGCAGGTTTCGATTTGCCGCATTTTTAATTGACCAGTTACGGCTAGTTATAACTGGGTTTCAACATGGCACATCCCAATGATCCAAGTTTTGCCTGCAACTCTACTAACAATGCAAGAGGTAATATTCTTTTTATTAATATTTGAACCGCTTTAATTTGGTATTATCATAATGTCCATGCGGCTTATTTTGAATACCGGTACAGAATTTCAAAAAAATCACATTTTGATTCAAAATAAGGCGCATGCGCGTTTCAAAATAGCGCACAGGGACCCAAATAACGCGCAGGGGGACGTTATTACGCGCAAATACGGGTAGTTGCATAACGCTAATTTTTCAGCGTAACGCTAAAATTTCTAAGATTCCAGCGTAACGCTTAATTTTTAGCGTATCGCTGGAAATTCAGCGTAACGTTCTAAAAACTTTAAATGTATATAAACACTTGAAATTGAATAAAGTCAAATCAGAAGGTTCACATAAACCTTCAATTATAAAGCATAAAAAGTATTATTCTTATCTGAGTTTTTCCTCTGAATTCTCCTTAACCTTAATAAATCCTGCGAGACTCAATTCGACGGACGGAATTGACTTGTAACTTCGCCTCGGTTTATTAAGACTCGAATTCTTCATACACAGCTAGAACTGGATTGGCCAATTGCCTGGATGTAATGTTAGTAATTGCAAGTAATAGTACAAATTAAAATCGCCCATCCTAACGAATCATTAATTTTGAAATCGAATTGGGATAATTCCGGATTAATGGTTAGCTGTTAGTTTATATTTCTGATTCCGAATAAAATTACCAACGTACTTATTTTGAAATAATATAACCTAAAAAAACAACATATTTCAAAAATAAATGCGAGCATTAAAAATCTTATTATGCTTCAAATTTTGAAATTGAATAACGAAATGGGAGTGTTTGAAGCGCTATCGTTATAGAGCAGATGCAAAAATTTTTTTGGAGGTTCAGTATTTAACGTGTAATTTAACATAATTTAAAACATAATAAAATCATTCGCACCTTTGATCTGGATCCGGAATTGGTTAATTTGATTGGAATTGATATAATGGCGAAGTTGGTTAATGGAAGTTGTGAATATAATACATTACAATACCTATTTAACCTGGTATTAATGATATTATTCCCTAAAAGTGGCCCAAGGCGCAGATGCGCAATAAGGACATCGATGATTGCATTAAAGAAATTCGTCTATGGCGCGTAATAACGAGCATACGCGCATTATTTTGAACGCATGCACGATAACTATATATTATTATGCTAATTTTTGGAAAGTTTTCTGTGACTAGTACGTGGGCGCATTATTTCGGAACGCGCATGAGCGTTATTTTGAGTTAAATATGCAATTTTCAAAAAAAAAAATGGAATTTTCGAAATAATGCTCATTGAGTTATTACGCGCCTATATGGTATTTCTTTTAACAGATTAGCAACATTCAAAAGATTGGTGAAAAATAATTACTTCAAAGACGTGATATGATGACAAAAGAATACAGATAATAATCTTGAATAGCCTACGTGAGAAACTAAAGGTGGATAAAAATCATTCCAAAAATGATACTCACAGCTCTTGCCTTACCTTTATTTCCGAGATTCTGTCTTCGATAATTATAAATTTGAGATGAAGATCTGCAATAGGTTACAACCTAAAGGAGCTCAGATTACGCATTGAATTGGCAAAGAATGCATGAATTCTAATCCAAACAAATGACAGGGTTGAAGTCATTGAGTAAACTTAATTGATGAAATGGAAAAATAAATTAAATCTGTCGTGTTGGTATCGCTTTAAACCTCGAAGTAATTCATTCTCAAGAATTAATTCATCAAGATGAATTATTCCGCAAGATCATTTATTTCGGACTTCTGTTATCAGTATACTGTAGATTCAAAAGTGGAATCTTGTAGAATTTAACCATATATTATAGAAAAATCGTATAGTATAGATGCAATTGCAGATAATACATAATGAATTAGTGTAGACTATTCTTGAAGATACGGAAACGTGTTGCATTAATTTATTGGGACAATGGTTGAACAAAATCGTGGAAACCTTATTGAATGACAAAACAACGAATAAATTTTATAAAATTATCTAAGTCCGATGAAGTATTTAAACAAAGATGATTTAATAAACAAACATTTAATTGAAGTAGCGATAATTTTGAAGAGACTTGGTAACGGAAAACGATGCCCTGCCGTGGTTCTTTTGATAAGGAGAAAATGATATATACAGTTCGCTTTATTGAATGTACTAAGCGAGTAAAGAATTTGCGTATGATAATCACTCCCAGTAGCAATAAAAAGATACATTCTATTTATCGCGGTCTTTTGATCAAATTTGTAGATCGCACCCGATTGTTGTCTGATTGAACGATTGTAAAAGATTGTAAAGTGCGTTTTTTTTGGCCAAAGATTCAATATTAATATATTATTTTCATATAAAACTTGTCAGCCATATCTATGCTCACTAAAAATCATCATACAATCGCGCATCCGGCAACAATCAGATGATATGATTGTTCAAGTCGGCAAATTTGATCAAAAGCACGTCAATTTACAGACCGCGATAAAGTATTAAAGTTAGAATGGTCTTATCGCATGAAAGCTTCGCTGATAATCCTCAGTACATGCGGTGGTGTAAGGCATTGCTGGATGAGTATTTGAGATTTATTGCACGGGTCTAATGTGACAACACGTGCTTTTTTCATTTACTTATTGGCACGGGATTGTTACGTCAGACACCGTGCAATAAGATAGTATTATTGAATAACCCATTACACACACGGTTTCATATTTCAATCCCGTGCCTTCGGCACGGAATATGAACCCGTGTGTAACTGGGCTATTCACTACAACCCATATAATAACTATAAAATATTGAGGGGTGACATGGTTAACGCAAAATCATTTGTCAAAAACCAGCAACGCAGGCGATAGTAAAAAGATACTATCGTATCAGGGAATTTTGGAACTATAGGATGATGCAAAAGACCAAAATTAAGAAATTTCTAACATTGTGGATATACTTGCTGCTTAAGTATTTGCAGTTGCAGTTCTTCTGCCGTAACGATATAATGATACGAAGAATTCTGAAAATATTTGCCATCACTTGAATGTTATATAACATTAAAAGTCTGGATTTTTTTATCTGGTATGGTGCAAATCATCTAGACGCATCAATCTTCGTTACGTATGTACTTGATGAGTCATAATCATTAAATTGTACCTTCTCGACAAATAGGAAATTTCAAAAAAAAATGTTACTTTGGACGTCTTATCTAGAACTATTAAGTTGCGCTTTTGTTTTATGAGTTTCAAAATGCTCATTGTGGGGTTACAATTTTGGATGCTTTTACGTACGTGTAGATGGTTTGCACCATATTTAGACACTCATTATAGCGATTTCTATCCATTAAGCTTCCTTTATTGAAGATCTCTAATATTTGATCAAGGTCTTACGAGTCATGAATCTATATTCTTCGAGTGTGAAGAAAAAAAAAAAGTAACATGCAGCAATAAAAGATCGATTCAAGTATAAGTAAAAATAAAATATAAAAATAAAATATAAAAAACGTCGCCTTAAAGTTATTATCTTTATTACTTTCATTAATAAATACGTAATTATTACTATCATTAGTCTATTATATTAACTCTAAAACTGTAAGTCTCATGATCAGCATTAAGAATCGCCCGAGTCATTTTTAAATTAGTGAAAATGGAAAAATAAATATACCAATTGAATATTCAGAATCTGGATATCGTGAAAAAAAAAATAATTTCATCTGTTCAATAAAGTTTTAACATTCGGCGTTTCGTTGGATTTATATTCATACATTGTTTGGCAAGTTCAACATCATAGAGACATAGCTGCTTTCACTAGGTGCTTCGAAGTATGTTTGTTCGTTTACATTTTTTAGTGTTTTCTCTGATACAGAAAATTCCAATAAAACCTTTTCATCATTTTGCCATTTTATAAGAATTTCTTCAATTTCTTCTGCTGTTGGACGTTTATTTTGTTCTCTCACCCAACATTTTTTCATTAAGCTTAAGTAACATTCTGGTACGTTCTCAACGACTTCAGGTCGTTTATCATTAACGACTATTTGCTCTTGAAGTTCTCTATCATATTCTTTATCTTGATATACACGTTTTCCATGCAAAATTTCCCACATGATTATGCCAAATGAATAAATATCTGATGTTATTGTGTATGCTTTTTCGCTCAAAACCTCTGGATCCATATATGGCAATATCCCATAAATTTTCCCAGATCCAATCTTTGATTCAATGTTAGCTGATATTGAAAGTCCTAAATCCGCAATATATGCGCTTTGCAAATTAGCTTGTAAAATATTACCACTATGTAAATCTCGATGAATAATATTTTTTGAGTGGATAGTTTTAAGATCAGAAATAATGCAAAGTAAAAGTATTAATTTATTTTGCCATCCCATCCTTTCAACAGATGGCAAATTTTTACGCAAACAACCTTCTAAAGCATGTCTCATAACAATTATATATTCTTTTGAATCATCATCCATTGTTACCCCATAACATTCTAGAAAAGATGGATTGTCATAACCAATATCACAATATGCTTTCAGCTATAAAACAATGTTAGTAAACATTCGAATATATTTTCAAAATTAGCAAAATTAATTTATAATTTACCTCTTTTATAAACTGTTCACTATTATCTTTTTCACTGTATTTTTTTGATCTATGAAGTATTTTAAGAGCAACAGGTATATCAGCATCTAGATATTTATTATCCCACACGGCATAATATACTGTTGCAAATCCACCTTCCCCAATTTTTTTTATATTTTTAAATTCGTTATAAGGAATCCATGATAACCGATATTTGTTTTCAAGCAACATATTTTTTAAACCGTTATCGATATCATATGGCAATTCTCTTGTAGCCACTGTAAAAAATTAGATATATACATATATATATATTTAACTGCAAAATTCTAAATCATTCAAATATATAAATATTTAAAATTACCTAGCTGTTTATCTCTTTCTCTATTTAATAAAAATATATTGTTAATACAGAATACGTTAAATATTATAAATATAGGATATGCCATAAATCCGACAAATTTGACAGAGCCATATCAGAAAGATTAGATAGTATTTCTTAAATTCTTCTGACTGAGATATTATTTGTCTGAATTTATAGCAAATCCTACAAATATACGTTATTATTAAAATTTCTATAAATAAAATATTTACTTTTGATACCAGTAATTTGCATTTTGTAAACTCCTTGCAACTCCTATTCCATTTCTGTAGCAATTAGCGACTACAAATATTCCAAGAAAATGGTCCATGTTTGCAGATTTTAAATAGTATGTGAATGCCTCATATTCATTTTTTTCGACTCCAATTCCGTGATGATAACAATAACCGACATTATATACACCCTTAGCATATCCCAACTCAGCAGATTTCCGATAATAAATGAATGCCTGATGTCTGTCCTTTATAATTCCAATTCCTTCTTCATAACAATGCCCAACATTATATGCGCCCTTAGCACAACCCAAGTCAGCAGATTTCTGATAATGAATAAATGCCTGACGTTCGTCCTTTACAGTTCCAATTCCTTTTTCGTAACAAAATCCGATATTAGCCATTGCAAGATCATCACCCATGCCAGCAGATGTTTGATAATAAAAGAATGCCTTATGCTCATCTTTTTCAACCCCAATTCCATTTTGATAACAATAACCAACATGATATGTTCCTTTAACATCACCCATATTAGCAGATTTTTCGTAATAAATAAATGCCATATGCTTATCTTTTTTGACCCCAATTCCATTTCGATAACAATAACCAACTTTATTTATTCCACGAGCATCACCAATATCAGCTGATTGTTGATAATATACAAATGCTTTATTTTTATCCTTTTTAATTCCAATTCCGTCTTCATAACAATTACCAAGTGTAAATATTCCATTAACATTGCCTAACTCGACTGATTTGTTCATTTTTTTCAACTCCAATTGCATGTTGATAACAATATCCAACACCATATGTTCCAATAGCAACACCCATCTCTGCAGCTTGTTTATAACATTCGAATGCTTTCGTTTCATTTTTTTCAACTCCAAATGCATGTTGATAACAATATCCAACATTATAAGTTCCAATAGCATTATTCATCTCTGCAGCTTTATTATAATATTCAAATGCTTTTTTTTTCATTTATTTCAACTCCAATTCCATTTTTATAACAATAACCAACATTAGATGTTCCTTCATCATAACCCATATTAGCAGATTTTTCGTAATAAATAAATGCCATATGCTCATCTTTTTTGACCCCAATTCCGTTTTGAAAACAATAGCCAGTACCGTTCATTCCATTAACATCACCCATTTCAGCTGCTTTTTGATAATATTCAAATGCTTTTTGTTCATTCTTCTCAATGCCAATTCCATATTGATAACAATAACCAGTATTGTATGTTCCTTTAGCATCACCCATCTTAGCAGATTTTTCATAATAAAAAAATGCCTTACGTTCATTCTTTTTAATTCCAATCCCAGATTGGTAATAAAGTCCAACATTAATCATTGAAAAAATGTGACCCATCTTAGCAGATTTTTTATAATGAATTAATGCTTTATCCTCACTTTTTTCAACACCACCAATTCCCTTTTCGTAATAAAGACCAACACTAAATATTGCATCGGGATTACCTTTATTAGCGGACACTTTATAATATTTAAATGCCCTATGCTCATCTTTTTCGATTCCAATTCCGTTTTGATAACAATAACCGGTATTGTGTATTCCATCAACATCGCCCATCTTTGCTGATCTTCGATAATAAATGAATGCTTTACGCTCATCTTTTATAACTCCAATTCCATTATGATAATAATAACCAACATTATATACACCATTAACATTGCCCATCTTAGCAACTTTTAGATAGTAAATAAATGCTTGACGTTCATCCTTTTCAACTCCATCTCCATTTCCATAAACATCTCCAACTTTAATCATCTCATTTGTGTTACCAAATTTTTTATAATAAATAAATGCCTGATCTTTATCCTTTTCAACTCCAATTCCAAAAAGATAACAATAGCCAACATTGTATATTCCTTTAGCATAACCCATATTTGCAGATATTTTATAATAAATAAATGCCATAGATTCATCTTTTTTAACTCCATTTCCGTTATGATAACAATAACAACATTAAATGTTCCTTTAATATTGCCCATATTAGCGGATTTTTGATAATAAAGAAATGCTTTATCTGTATTCTTTTCGACTCCAATTCCATTTTGAAAACAATAACCAACATTATATGTTCCAACTGCATTACCAGCCTCTGCAGCTTTTTTATAATATTTGAATGCTTCCTGTTCATTTCTTTCAACTCCAACTCCATTTTGATAACAATAAGCAACATTATATATTCCGTTAGCATCACCAAACTCGGCAGATTTTTTATAATAATTGAATGTTTCTTTTTCATCTTTTTCAGTTCCAATTCCATAACGATAACAATAACCAACACCATTTATTCCATCTGTGTTACAGATTGTTGTTGTTGTTGTTGTTGTTGCGGATTTCTGATAATAAATAAATGCCTTACGTTCATTCTTTTCAACCCATTTACCGAAGCGATAACAATGTGCAAGGATAATTTGGACTATGGAACTCGTTTGATTATCTATGCACCAACTAATAACACTATCTGTATTGAGTCTGTTTTTGGTTAGAAATTTATCTAATGTATTAAGGGCTGATATGTAATTTTTTCTTCCTGACCTTTCTTTATTATACAAATTACACAGTTCTTTAACAACTTCATTAAAAAATTCTTGTAATAGAAAGCAATTAGCATCCACAGATAATCCAAAAGAATGATTCATCTTAGCCAATATTTGATAATAAATTAATGCCCTATATTCATTTTTTTTAACACCAATTCCATAATGATAACGATAACCAACGTTATACATTCCATTAACGTTACCCAACGCTGCTGATTTTCGATAATTTTCAAATGCCTTATGCTTATTCTTTTCAACACCAATTCCATAATGATAACAATGACCAACTTTAAATAGTCCATCAGAATTAGACATATCAGCAGATTTTTGATAATTTTCAAATGCCTTATGCTTATTCTTTTCAACACCGATTCCATAATGATAACAATGACCAACTTTAAATAGTCCATCAGAATTAGACATATCAGCAGATTTTTGATAATTTTCAAATGCCTTATGCTTATTCTTTTCAACACCGATTCCATAATGATAACAATGACCAACTTTAAATAGTCCATCAGAATTAGACATATCAGCAGATTTTTGATAATTTTCAAATGCCTTATGCTTATTCTTTTCAACACCGATTCCATAATGATAACAATGACCAACTTTAAATAGTCCATCAGAATTAGACATATCAGCAGATTTTTGATAATTTTCAAATGCCTTATGCTTATTCTTTTCAACACCGATTCCATAATGATAACAATGACCAACTTTAAATAGTCCATCAGAATTAGACATATCAGCAGATTTTTGATAATTTTCAAATGCCTTATGCTTATTCTTTTCAACACCGATTCCATAATGATAACAATGACCAACTTTAAATAGTCCATCAGAATTAGACATATCAGCAGATTTTTGATAATTTTCAAATGCCTTATGCTTATTCTTTTCAACACCGATTCCATAATGATAACAATGACCAACTTTAAATAGTCCATCAGAATTAGACATATCAGCAGATTTTTGATAATTTTCAAATGCCTTATACTCATTCTTTTCAACACCAATTCCATAATGATAACAATAACCGACTTGAAATAGTCCATCAGAATTAGACATGTCAGCAGATTTTTGATAATAAACGAATGCCTTATGCATATCCTTTTGAACCCATTTACCGAAAAAATAACAATGTGCAAGAATAATCAGAATTACAGGATTGGCTTGATTATCTAAACACCAACGAATAATACTATCTGAGTTTAGCTTCTTTTTTTCGAGAATTTGATCTAACGCATTAAGAATTGATTTGTAAGTTTTGCTTTTTGATCTTTCCTCATTATACAAATTAGACAACTCTTCAACTTTACTACTAAGCAAATCTTTTAAATAATTACAATTTATGTCTATAGCTGATCCAAAAGAATGATCCATTGTAGATAATTTTTGATAATAACTTAGTGCCATATATTCATTTTTTTTAACTCCAATTCCATTTTGATAACAACAACCAACATTATATATTCCAGTAACATCGCCCATGTTAGCAGATTTTTGATAATAAATAAATGCCTTATGCTCGTTTTTTTCGACCCCAATTCCATTTTGATAACAATAACCAGCATTACATATTCCATCGCTATCACCCATATCAGCAGATTTTTCATAATATACAAATGCTTTATGTTCATCTTTTTCAATTCCTATTCCATTTTGATAACAAAAAGCAACCATATATATCCCATCAGAATTAGCCATATCGGCAGATGTTTTATAATATTCGAATGCCTTCTTTATGTCTTTTTCAATTCCTATTCCATTTTCATAACAACATCCAAGATTATATATGCCATCAGCATGTCCTATATCTGCAGATTTTTGATAATAATCGAATGCCTTCTTTATATCTTTTTCAACTCCTATCCCATTTTCATAACAACGTCCAACGTTAAATATTCCGTCTACATGTCCTATATCTGCAGATTTTTGGTAATATACGAACGCCTCCTATCTATCTTTTTCAACTCCTATCCCATTTTCATAAAAACGTCCAACATTAAATATTCCTTCTACATGCCCTATATATGCAGATTTTAGATAACATTCAAATGCCTTCTTTATATCTTTTTCAACTCCTTTTCCATTTTTATAACAACATCCAAGATAATATGTTCCATCAGCTTGTTCCATGTCTGCTGATTTTTGATAATATTCTAATGCCTTCTTTATATTCATTTCAACTCCAATTCCATTTTCATAACAACGTCCAAGATTATATGTTCCAATTGCATTTCCATTTCCGTCATATTTTTGATAATAAATGAATGCCTCATGTTCATTTTTTTTAACTCCAATTCCTTTTATATAACAAAATCCTACTTGATTTATTCCATCAACATGTCCCATATCTGCAGATTTTTGATAATATTTAAATGCCTCATGTTCATTCTTTTCAATTCCAATTCCGTTCTGGCAACAACGCCCAACATTATATATTCCATCTGTATGTCCGATATCTGCAGATTTTTGGTAATTTTCAAATGCCTTCTTTAAATCTTTTTCAACTCCTATTCCATTTTCATAACAATATCCTTCCCAAATATAATTGCCTAATTTTAACTTCTTACAAATTTCATTGCATTTATGTTTTGCTAAAAAACATTTTGAATTCCACTCTTTCCTAAGTTCGTTGTTCCAAATCTTAATAAATCAACACAATGTATAGCCGGATCTGTTAACAAGAATACGTTATCGCGATCGAAACCTTGCAAGTCATAAACTACCAAATAACCTTCAGTGTATTGATATGTAAAATGAGCAAATGCCTCTAGAATGGAATGAAATTCTGTAATTAGACCACTATACGCGTTAAATTTTTTGAATTCTGCATCATTAATATATTTTTCTACAGAATAGTATGTATTATCTGTTTTACAATATAAGACTTTTACATCAATAAATATAACTTTTTTATTAACACCAATCTGTTGTGCAGCTATATTGAATTTTGTTGATAAAAAATAAGCGACATTAAAGATTTCAACTGACTCTAAGTACTTTTCTATAGCGCCTATTTTAATGTCGTGATTCTCTTTTATCACTAATTTTTTAGCTCGTCCAAGGCCTGTATCAAGTGCAAAATAAGCATATCGTTCAGCACCAACAGAGAATGGTTGTGGTACAAGTATAAAAGATATGTCTTGTTCAATTATGCTTGAATTAATAAAATAATATTCATCTACAATTTCAGCCAGTGTTTTAGGTGGAATATAAAATAGAAGTTTTCCTGTTTTTTCTGGATGAGTAGTCCAATCAGGTTCGTGTGGATTGATTTGATGTTTTTTTCGTTGCAAAGAGTATATGCTTTTCGAGCTTCTTAAAGTTGTGGTAAGTATAATTGAAGAAAAGATGGCTGAAGAGGTAGCCTTACAAAATTTATCAACCAATACTTCAGGATTATATCTCGTAGTCATAAGATCAAATACTGGAAACTCGCCAATTATTTCACGAAATACATTAAGCATAACATCTGTAGAAGCATTAATTTTTCCAAAGTAGTATAAAACTTTTTTCATTTGCATTTTCTTTAACACACTTTCTGCAGTTAGACCATTCGGGTCACCATCTGGATAATTGTCATGATAGAAATATAAGTTGGAATTAAACCTTTTAAAACGACGACCATGTGGTGGCGCATCACCGATATGAATAAGAATACGAGTGGCATTGCTCACGTCATCTCAGTTATCGCAGCATTAAGACCACCTAAGACATCTTCTGGTTCTTCATCGTTATTTATAACTGTCACTTTATTGGTTATATACGTTTTAAATTTTTCAAGAGAGTTAGTAAAATCAAAAATTTGTAAACGATCACTACAATTATAGTGATCACGATAGCCACAGAAACCAACCCAGAATTTGATATTTGAATTATTGCTGTTTACATAACTAGCCACTTTTAATATATGCTCTTTCACTGCTTCGATATAAAGATTCATAGAGCCTGTACAGTTCAGAACGAAGCAAAGATCAATGTCCATTGAATCTTCAATATCAATAATTGCCTTTGACACATCATTTTCCCTGTTTTTTCGTAAATATGAAACTCTGTCTATTAATGTTGATGTACTACTAATTTGGCCTTCATCTTCGTAACGCCTAAGACGTTCTTCTAAGAGTTTCATATTGTTTGCGTTTTCTATCATATTTTTGATAAACATCAATGTTCAAAACAATTTAATGTAATTTTTTATGTAAAAATTTCCAAAATTTGGGTCGTGTCCAATCACGTAACATATAACCAATAAATTTGTTTATTTTATCGACACGGATCAACCCGAAGAGAAAAACAGCGAAAAATACAATTTTACTATAATTAACCTTAACCCCACACTAAAACTTTGACTAACTTTAATTAAAAAGGCAAAAATACCTTACATCCCAAAATTGTGAAAATGTGCATGATCGACAAAATCTAGACAGGCCGAATAAGTGAATATAACATTTATGGTTTTTATAGGATGTGGAATTAATCCATCCTGGCTAATCGGGTTTCAAGATCAGGTGTAACACAGAATAAACGCAAAAAAAAACAAAGCAATACAAAAAATTGCTATTAAGTAAGCGTTTACTAATTCCCCCAAGTTTCGATTTTGGCCAATCAGATATGGGCATGCCCCTAGGCATGAGAAAATTACAATGAAGCCAATGGAGAACCCAATGGAACAATAGAGAACCTAATGGAACAATGGAGAACCTAATGGAGCAATGAAGACCAAATGGAGCAAATAGAAAATAGGTTCTAATCTCTAACCTAATATCCTAAATATGGGACCTCCCACAGCAAAACGAACCAATGGGATGATCATCTGATTTTGAGAAAATCTCATTTTCAACTTTTTCGGCCTTATCTTTATAATCGACAAAGAATTTTTTTTTTTATTAATTTTTTAATTTATTTTACCAGCAATATGTAAAATTATAAAAAATATTGTTCTTTGCACTTTAATTTATTTAATATTTATTTTTTCACCGTCGCCATTGTTATTTTTTTTTGAATAAATATCGATCCTTAACGTTGAGTTTTTTAACTTATTTTTATTGCCGTTTTTTGTACGTACTGAACATAAAAAAATTTCACCACCAGCTAGTACTTGATTTTTTCTTGAAATTTTTAGTTTGACAATCAAGTTTATTCCGGATTCTACTTTTTAACTTTATTTGATTTTTAAAAGCGCAAAAATCAAACTTGTTTTACGCTAAATTAGGATAAACTGAACTCTGTTATTTACGTTGAGTTCAGTACCGATCTAACGCTACAACTAATAAAACTATCGTGAAAAAAATTTAGCTTATTTTTTATCCTGAATTTTTGGTTCAGGACAAGTAATGTTGCGGAAAGGTAAATCAATATAGGGTGCGATTTCTTTATATAATTCTTCCTATCTCTTTTGAGAAAGTGGTTTGACATCAATTGTAGGGAGTGGGGTATCGGCATTAAAAGAAAAGGGACGAATTGTAAAACTTTCATAATTATCTTGAAGATCATCTTTAAAAAAGACGATTCCAGGGTGTTGCGAAGTAAAATAAAAATGACGGTACTTTTTGAATATGAGGTAATTTTTTGAATGCTTGAAGTAATTTTTAAAATCATAATATTGAAAGCCTTCTCCATTAAGATAACGTTGAGTAACATTAAAATTAATTCTTGTAGAAAATTAACAATTGAGACTACATTTTCTACAGTATTGACCTTTGCTTTTTCGGTAGAGAATTTTGATTAGACCAAACAACCATCACATATAAATTTAGTGCGTCCTGGAATCATAAAATTTAATTCAACTTCATCATGCATCTTGCGGTCGACTAACCATGAATAAAAAAAATATTCTTGTTCTGACCTATACAATTATTGCATGTAACAGCAACTTTTTTCCCCACGATTATATTTAAGAATTGCATGCCAGACCAAGCTTAGAGTGCAATTCACGCCTTTACCTTGTTCACCATCATCGGGCATTTCAGCTTCATCAATAGCATAATTCGTTTGTTGCGTATGTGGAAAATTACCAGTGTTACAAACACCGAATAAATGTACTGTACTTTCTGTAAACTTTTAAAAAACAAAAGACCTATTTGTTGCGGTGAATGAGGTATTTGCATGTTTTGAGCCCAATAGTATGCAATATGGGCACCACCACTAAAACTTTTAAATAATATTTGAGAGCCGACTACATTTGGATTGTGTTTGCTATCTTCAACTGCACTTATAATGTTAGCATTATAGTAGTCACGTTCTTTTTGTGCTCGATTTAAGTGGGCCAAGTAACTATTAGTAAGCTCTAATTTTTTTTCATGTTGTGAAGCATATCTAATATCCATTTTCATTATTTCACACATTCACATAAATCAGTTTTCAAGGACATAAATTGAAGTGACGGCATTAATGATTTCCAAATATTAGTAAAGGTTGATTTAGCCAAAATACGAGCATCCTTACCATACTTATCTTTACAAGCCTGTACATAGTCGCGATATACCGATGCATAACTAAAACTTGTCAGAAGAAATACAGTTAGCATAGTAATTTTGTTACAGTGATGTCCAGGTGAGGGCATACCATGTATGTTAAAATAGTTTTTTAAAAACTTAAATATGTCACACATAATTACCAAATCATAATTAACCTCAATACGATTCATATTTTTTGGAGCTCTACCAGTATTGCCATACGTTCTTCAAGGCAGTGCTCTTGCAAATGCTGTTTAATATTCTTTAAATATGTACGACCAACTCCAACAAGATTTAAATATGTATCAAGACACACCGGAATATCATGATTATAACAATAGCTAAAACGTAAATTTTTTCTATCATCATTAGTAACCTTATCTGTATTTTCATTTCTTTGAAAAGCTAGAAGTTGCCCCTTAATAACCATATCTCGCATATTTTTCTCTAAACTTTCAAATTCAGCTCGACGCGCAAGAAATTTTTCATAACCGATTTTCTCAAAACAGGATTGTTTAGAACGACATGAGACTGACCTTTATCAAAAAATTTTTTAACTTTTAATTTTAAATCATCGTAAATTTTATCTTCAATGTAATTGTCTGGAACGTCTACAAAGTTAAATTCATTTAATTTATTTAAAGGAATATCAGGAAAATCATCATCTGATATTGATTCATCGTCTAATACAGAGTTAGATACTTCGCCTTTAGAACCTGAATAATCAGCAAAAAAAGTATCATCTAACTCTTTCAACACAGATAAAATGACTTCGTTTATACTATCATCATGAGAACGTATATTATATCCCATACTTTTAAGATAAAAAAAAAACAATAAAAGTTCTTTAATTTTTAAATTCTTCACACCTGTATAACTACATACGTATGTACATACGTATTGTACATATATACATATACGTACGTACGTACTTTATCAAAATTAAATTCGTACACATTTTACTAATATACACAGTGGTTCTTGATTAGGGATGGGTTCGGTCAGCTAGGTCAGCTATCGGTCAGCTATCATCGACTATCGACTACTAGCCGGCTATAGCCGATAAATTACTTGATCAATTTCTTAATCAATTTTTCAATTAAACATATAAACAAGTGCCAAATAATTATAATAATTATATTTTTATATGTTATACAGTTATACATATTAGAGTACCCCTAGCCATGGCGAAAAAAAAGTTCGGGTCACATGCTATAAACAGCCAATCAAAATAATCAAAATATTGAAAATCCGATCTACATTTCAAAACAATCTAATTCTGGTTAGGGTTAGGGGCACGGTGTTCCAGGGCATGCCTTAGGGGCATGCCCTCCTGGGCATGCCTAGGGGCATGCCTTTGAGCCAAAAGGCATGCCCTATCATGTGATTATAAATCTGAATCATGTAATTTGGTATGCATTGATTGGCCAATTTTTGTGAATCATTTGGTAATACAAAATCTGGTTGGCTAATAAAAATAAATTCAAACCAAATTTTATTAATTCTGATAACTATTATCATTGTGTATTTGATTTCCAAAATTGGTATATGATTATCATCTATATAATAGTATCAAAATATTTAGACAAAATTATATACTTTTTTATTAATAGATTTAACTATTAAATATTGTTTTTATAAAAATATTCATTTGCTATTTGACTATTCTATAAAATCTCAAAATTTGATTGGTTTACCCAAAGCATCCTTTTGCTGTGGGCTCCCCTATATGTATACAGAGTATAAAAGGTATAGAACATAGAATATAATTATATAAATCCTATATATACTTTATATCTAATATATTGTAGCTTTTAAAACTTTGTTAAATAATCTATAATTATATAGCTATAAAACAAAAAGTGTATTTCATTGCTAACTTTTAATTTATTTCTCTATTTTCTGAATTATTTTTAACATAGGTAGAATAAAGTAGTTTCAGAATTTATTCATTTAAAATCAAATAATATATATAGTACAATATGTGATAATAATTTAGTAATTAACCAATCAGAATTAAAGCTTGCTATGCTATATATCATATGATTTATATATAGGAGGCATGCCCAGGGCACAATAAGACATGCCCCCTAGAGGCATGCCCAAAATTTTTACCATGCCCCAACCCTAATTCTGGTTAAATTTGTAGATCATTTGGCCTATTAAAAATGAGTTTAATCTCATCCACAATAGGCCAAAAGATTTGCAAATTTGACCAGAATTAGATTATTTTGACCGTCAAAATTTCACTATCACATGATTTTTGGTCAATAAAATAACGAGACAGAAGATCAAAACAAAACGTTCGCTTTTTCAAATTTAAATAAGAAATCACCTTCTGTGCTAATAAAAAAATTCCTTGAGCAATTCTATTATATGTTTGCTAATATTAAGCCCTATAGGAACCCTAGCACTAACTTAAAATGATCTTGAAGTTTTTTGGGCATAGTTATGTGACAGTGAAAAAGTGATGGCGATCCTGGGGAAGATGAAAGATGCTAAGGTATTTCTTTCAATAATTCTAATACTTCATCTGAAATTAAGCAATAATTATGATTTATCAGCCAGGAAATAAAAAATTTGGTATCAGCTAAACGGTCAGCTAGGCTGTTATAGTTGATTATATTGACTACGGCTATAGCTGATGACTAGCTGACTATTAGCTGACTGAACCCATTCCTACTCTTGATATAATGTAGTACCTTGGGCACATAGTGAGGCATTTTTTAAAATCTGCTTTATTGTGAGTTTTATTAGTAAATTCATTATATCAAGAGTATTTATTATGATGTGGATTTGAATCTTGATCCATTATATCAAGATTTTACTTAGTCTCCATTATATCAAGAGTCCATTATATCAATGTATTCGGCAAAAAATATATATATTGTAACGAATTAAATTTTTCAATTTTAATATTTCTTTATTAGGGTAGATTTTTTATGTACATATTTTAAATTTTATTTCCTTTTCTATCTATCAAAAACGAATTTAGTATTGTTATCCTAAATCCACTTCTTCAAAGATATTAGGTAACTAGAGTGATCTTAGACAGTGAACATTTTGTGTAACTTCAAACTTTGTTACTGTGGTATATCTAAGTCAGTATGGTTTTTTTAAGAAAACTTAACAAAGAAGATTTAAGTCAATTTGCAATTACGAAATATGCTACAATTAAAAGTATATGAGGATACTAATAACTGTTTGATTTGTGTAGTTAATATTTGTTTTTATTATTGAAAGAGTATGAAGACTCGATGTTGAACTTGGGGTCCACATCGGCCGCTTTTATACTTTTTGGAATTTTACAAATGTAATGGTCAATATCTTTTACATGTGTAATATATACTATAACTGCTATTAATAAAATATATAGTATAACTAGTATAAATATAATATATGTAATAAATAATATATATGTAATAAATAAAATATCTAGAATATAAGCTATAAATATGACATCTTTTAGATATGTCAGATCTACGATTTTTGCCCGCAGCAATCGCCTAGCCAATTAGATCGTTGGTCTATTAATAAGTATAGGAGTAAATGTTTGACAACTCCTATCTTGGCAACCAGAGGTCGTACAGGGACGTACTATAGCTTATTCGAACCGTCTCATAGCGCTGAGTCGAATGGTGGTTGTTTCATCGAATTTGGATCACTGGTTCAGACGTTATGTCCGTTTTTGTGATATTTTACAGGTCAACAGTATTATCATTAAAATTATGTCACATTTTTATATATTATACTAAAATGGAAGTGATTAGTGGCTGGGTGGCATAGTTGTAAGTGCAATGCTAGATTTTTCACAAAATGCTAATCTTTTAGCGTAATGCTAAAATTTTGACGATATGCCAAAATCTCCATGTAATGCTAGATTTTTAGCGAAGCGCTAGAATTTTTGCATAACACTCTAAAAAGTCAAAATGTATATAAGTTTCCAAATTTTCAATAAAGTCAGGCAGTTCTCGCCACTACAAAAAGTTAATGATAATAAATATACGTATCTGAATTGTGAATATTTTCGAATTCGACTTTTAACTTTAATAAACCCTTTGTAACTCAATTCGACAGACTGAATTGACTTGTAACCTCGAAACGGCTTTATTAAGACTCGAATTCCGTGTATCCAGTCTTACTAGTTTTCCAAAATTGCTCATGTAACTCATATCAGCCTACTGATAGGACTATAGAAAAGACTTTTAGTTTAGATATATGATTAATAAACATTGTCTCTTTTAGATTCCACTAACCTCGATAGTTGATTTAGAACTCACTTTGCCCATTAAATAAACTTCCTGCACCTACGGAAAACCCTTAACTTACCTAAATCGATATCACCTGATCAGCATCCGGATAGATATCGGCCTACTAAAACTCTGTAATACCTATTTTGATCCCACCTTCGATCAAATTATATATTATTATTCTTATTGATATCATTTCATTGATATCCCCTCATATTAGCATTACCAGCCTCAGCATCTTAATATTATCCTAGTGATTTAGGGATAGATTATCCCTTTACTCTCTACAAATTACATAGTCGACCTATATTATACCCTGCTCTTGTGACTTACCCAAATTAATATTTATATATCTCTCCCCATACACGGTTGGAGTTTAAATTGGCACTATTGTCTATATTGTTTTGAAGCTCTCCTATTTAACCGTTATATTTGGTGCCGATTGTGTGGAAAAATAATAATCCGCCATGTACAACTTCAATAATATTAACAAACTGAAGAAATTTACCTACCCTCCAAAGAGAAGAATTATAGCTAACCCTCCAAATCTAGCTCAACAGCAAAATCCTATTAATTCTCCGCAGCCTAATTTGGCACAACCACCTATTCTGAATAACCCAATTAATAATTTAGCTGCGCAAATAGGTCTGCTGATCCAACAAATGCAAGCTGTGCCCGCACCACAGATTAACGTACCCAATCATGAGTTAAATTTGGTACCGTACCCAGATTTTGCAGGAGGGGATCAAGATCCTATAACATGGTTAGACGAAGTCGAGAAGGCTTTCACCGCCAATCTGATTAATGATAATTGAAAATTGCAGTTATTGTACCCATCTAAAAGAATCAGTAGCCACATGGTGGACTACATGTCAATGACAGCCTAATCTTATTAATGTTTGGAATGACCCGGCCCAGCCAAATCAAAGTTTCTAGCCCAACTTTATCAATCAGTTTCGAACCCCGACCCTTGAGGGTAAATGGTTTGCGCAGTTGGCTACAAGAAAACAACAAATTGAAGAAGACGTAGATGCCTATCATATGGCTGTACAGAAACTTCTTTGTCGAGTAGAATCTGGAGGTCATCAATCCCAGATACTGTGAAGGCCCAAATTTTTCTTGATGGGCTGAAACCTGAAATTGTCCTGGCGGTAGCTCCATCTACTCCCAATACTCTCCAAGCTGCGTATGAATGAGCTAAAGCATATGAAAGTGCTTGCTGGCAAAATCTATCGTATACTCCTATAAACGCTCTTTATTTGTCGCAATTTTTCTCTCATTCAGGATTACAAACACCAAACTCCACGTCTGATGCTGCTATAGATAAATTAACTGAAGCCATTAATAAAATGCTCTAGTAGATGCAGGAGTGTCAATCTTTCTTCTCAGGGAATTTCTCTCGACTAGTCTGTTTTAAGTGTAGAAAAATGGTCATATTGGTAGAAATTGTTGTACTATGCCTTATTCAAATTCTGTATCTGACAATTCCCAAAATTATGCAGCCTCGAATCTGCCTATTAATCTAGAGCTGAATGCTCTTCAGTTCGCCCTTCCAAATTTTCCAATGGGTAATGTGTCTAATTCGGCCCCGTATACCAATGTTAACCTGAGCGCTAATAGCAACCCTGTTAACCAACAACAAGAGGCACTTCAAGCCCTTTTATCTCTTGCTGCTAAATTACCTCTGGTTAATAATTCGGAGCAGAACAATCAACCTACTTACGTCAATATCTCGGATATCGACATGCCTTTCTTTGCAGGAGGAAGCCAAACGACTAAGCACTTACACAAGCACCGCAGAGAAGAAGAAGGAGATCTCGAGTCAGAAGTGGAAGAAACCCTAGAACAATTACTTGAACAAGAAAAAGAAAGCGAAAAAGTAAAGGAAGAAATTAATGAAAATAATGTTAATAAAGACGGTAATCCATAAATTGTTCCTCCCAAACTGAAGCGGGCTCCTGTGGTGCATAGAAAAGTATTAGAGGACGAAATGCCTCAGATTTCTTTTTTAGTGACTCCTTAGGGGGCTTCCAGAAATTATGTGATTTTTAGGTGGGTGGGTGGGTTTACTAAATTATCAGGTTACATATATATGATATATATAATATATATAATCAACAATATGTATCAATTGAATATTCGTTATACTATATATGAATCGCATCGCATTATTTGTTATAAGAGGCATTTAGAGCGTTTAGAGTATAGAATACAATTATAGTAGTATACCATGCATAATATGCATGGTATATCTCTATACCGGTAATTATAGCATGGCCACTATTAATCATGAGTATTATACTATTTATGTTATAAATAACTTTCTTTATATTTTGTCGTTATTTTGCACTATGCAGACGTCATCCATACTTATATTTTGTATGAGTTTAAAAAAAAGTATAATTTATGATCCAATTACCAATATAGCATCAACTAGATGTCTGATCCGGTTAAAAAATATCTATTCGAATATTCATTTGTTCAAACTTATTATATTCGAATATTTATTGAAAATATTGAATGAATATTCGAATAATTAGAGGTAAAGATTGAAAAATAAAATTAAATGTACTATATAAACTTAAAATGTATAAAAATAATTTGAGTGCTGCAAAGAGAAAATGAGGTTGTGGCTTTCAAGTCTATCTTTTAAATAATTGGTGAGTAATAGATTAAATTAAAATCTTGTAAGAAATTTTTCTTGGCATCATAATTGATATTTCTTTTTTAGAAGTTCAAAGTTATAGTCTAAAAAAACTTTACTTGGCATCATAATTGATATTTCTTTTTTAGAGAGATTACAAAGTCCAAAATTAGCCAATAAAAATAAAATTTTAATACTATAGATTATGTATATTCTGATTTTGCGTGACATAGTTGTAGCTTATTTATACTTATTTTAACTTCAATTATATAATTTATCTAAAAAAAATTATCCGTTCGTTTAACAGTTTAACCTAACTGGTTTAATACCATTCCGAAAAGATCAATGTCATTCATCATCATAGCATCACCCCTTAAAAATTTTCACTATCTGGTCAAATCAAAATTTAAGTCATGTAACATAAAATCAAACAAAACCGCCTTCAAACCCTAACTCTACCTAAGCAGAAGCAAAATTTTATGTAATTAAATGTTTTCAACCCTTAGTTATCTAAGGTATATCTTGATTTTAGTATACCAATTTTAAATATTTTAACAACTTTCGGATTATAATGTAGATAACTCGATATATCGTAAATAGGGTTTGCAATGGGCCGGGCCAAACCCGGTAATTTGTGGGTTGGGTTGGGCCTAGGCCGGGCTGGGCCCAAATTTTTAGGCCCATGATTAATTGGGCCGGGCTTGGGTTGGGTTTGTAAAATAGTGGGCCAGGCCTGGGCCCAAATTTTTAGGCCTGTAATTAATTGGGCTGGGCTTGGGTTGGGCTTGTAAAATAATGAGCCGGGCCCAGATATTATAAAGAGGCCCGATAAAACCCAGTAATACCCAATAAAAATATATAGCTCCTATTGATTAGAGACCTAATAAATTTAAATTAGATGTTAAAATTTTATTTCTTTTTGAACTATAGTTATAATAAGGCCTGATAAGACCCAGTAATACTCATTAAAAATATACAGTTTCTATTGGTCATAGGCTAGAAGTTTTAATAAGTTATATTTTTAAACTAGTCAAATATAATTTATACTCAATGCCTTTTTCTATATTTTTTGTCAATATTTAAATTGGTTGACAAAAATAAATTATTATACAAACTAAACACCAAACATATTGGCTAAGTATTCAAAATGACAATAACGATAATAATACTAAAAAGAACTTGTCTAAAAATATATATAGAAATGACTGACCCTAACCGGTTATAAAATAGTCAATTGACTTTATATAGTCAGTTCGATCTTTTTCTTTGTGTCTTATACTATCTATGGCTTGAAATTAGTTTAATAAAAAAAATAATTCTTTAATTTTATATTTTTTTTT